>VUQS01000125.1:0-20041 GCA_015108495.1 Heterochromis multidens | reverse complement strand
ATATACGTGTGTGTGTATGTGTGTGTGTGTGACAGAAAATAAGGATAAGTATAATATGTGTAGTTTAACTTTGAGTTCAGGATGAACCACAAACATGATATTTCCCTAAACCTAACTAAATATTTCAGTAACCTAAAACTGAATACATGTGAAGGAAGCACAGTGAGAATCTCACATTTGTTACAGTTCTGTGCTGTGTGCGCTCTTGCCTTGTTTGCAAGTAAAAAATGTTGGAACTATAATCCCTGAAAACATATGTTTCCTCCAAATCTTATCTTGCAAAACAAATTAGTAGTATACAAACAGGAGATGTAGACAGACAATTTTGCTCATTCTGATGCCAGCCTTCATTCAGTACAGAGACAAATGCACAACTAAGACAGCTAAAAAGTGAGAAGTGGCAAGACAAGACAAAATGAACAGACTAAGTAAAAATGAAAACAGAGATGGGCATCTAACCTGTTTACCAAAGAGCACGTCTGTCCTGTTGATGTAATTAAGCTACACGACATCACCCATCCCCCTGTCTTTAGTGGAGCATTTTTGCATTCTTGCAGCATCCCTTTGCGTGAATAATACATAGCCGTGCACTTTCAGTGGTGATTGTGTTTGATCTGAGGCATCATGTGACGCTACTGAAGGCAGCTTTACTCCAGCACCCAACCAGCCTGCCAGATTGAACAATCTGTTTATCACTTAGCAGGGTACAGAGGGAAAAAAAACAAAACTCTGTTCATCACATTTGCACCCACGCAGCTTCAGTAATATTATGCAGAATCTGTCAGCTCCACCTGCCCTTTGCCTGACACACATACAGTATGCATAAACACAGGTACAGTATGTAAACACAGAACGACTCTGGTGTGCATCCACGTTGCAGCTCAAGCACGCAGAATACACACATGTATCCCTTACATTATCTCACTGGCTTTTATATATACAGTTAGGTCCTTTAGCTATAAAGGGAAAGTAGCACTAACACAGTATGATGGTTTTTCAGTGTCAGTCACCCTGCAGGCATGGCACCACTCACTTGTTCATCAGCACGCCTGTTTGCACCAATTAACAGTCTGAATGGGGGATTTGAGTTCATTACAGATATCTTGACAAAGCTTTGACAAATCTTTTTGCCACAGTTGTAAACACTGTGATTACCTTTGGGTTTCATGTATAATAAAAATGCTAATAACAAATGTTCTATTTCTTTCTTTAATGGCATTTGTACTCGCCTTCGATTTGAAATACCGACTGAGGATGAACTGATAAGAACCACAAGTTAATTTAATTTAACTCAATAAGTCGATTAGATCACCTGCTAAATTAGCCACTGCTGCTTTCCCCACATTTGTGTAGAGTAATTATGGTGATCGGGGAGCGAGGTCTTTGGCACCGGCCACCCCTTTAATAAAACTTGATTACAGCTTTGAAAAGTTGGAATCACTCCTCCTGCTGATTGTCTCTTTTATTCTTTTGATACCACAGGAGCCTTCATTTGTGCTCCGTCCAAACTACCGGTTATTTTCATCACAGATGCTATAGCTGTGTGTGGAAAAGCAGATTAGTTTTCTTCCTGCTCTGTTTCAAAATCATAATCCCTTATAAAAAGTCTTGCTAGCCCCTGAGGCACATTCTATCACGGCTGTTAACAGGTCGTGTCCGTCCTCTTTGTGCATGTGAAAGTGTGTGTGTGTGTGTGACTGTGTTTGTAATCTCAGCATCTGCCTTTATTTCTTTGATTATCTGTGTGCATGTATCTTTGCAAATTAAGGTGATATTCCTGCATTTGTGTTTTTGCCCGTGTGAGTGTGCATGTGCCTGAGTGTGATATCAGTTAGGATAAATGGGTCCCAGGGGAAAACTGAACCAGCAGCAGCAGCATGCTTGATCATTTCTGCACACAAGTAGTACTTGTCTAAAAGAAGAAAACACAGCGGTAGACAACAAATCTTCAGTGTGATGAAGCCGCAATCAGCTCAGTGTCAAAACAGCATTGTGGGTGTTTCTTTCTTAAAGCTACATCTTAAGCCAGAAGTGTCGTAACAAGGTTATTCTGTCATGAAAAACAAGAGGTCTTCTACTTAGTGACAGTTAATGACCTCAGTTGTTTTATGAACTCTTATGAAATATATAAATCTGCTTCTAGCTGAATGTCTTTCTCAAGGTCTTTATGTCATTTGCTAATGCAATATCCTCAAAATACACTCATCACCTGTGAAAACAGGTCAATTCAATTATATGTAAACCTTTAACATAATACTAAAAACTACTTTATTTGGTAACAAGGCATTAAAAAAAAAGCCAGTACACTACAAACTAGGATTATCAAAGTTTTGAGTTTAATTTTAAAATCACAACAGACACTGCACTTTTGTTAATGTGTCTGCACAATGATCTCCACATGCCACCAGCCAACAAAAAGCCAAAACTGTCTCCATGAGTAGATGCTTCAAAAAGGAATCTAGGTTTTAAATGAGCCTTTCCTGTTAGATTTATGGCAAACACAAATGTACAAGTTGAAGCCATTTTTCCCTGAAAGCAGACAGCAGTAAATTAGTGTTTGGTGATGAGCCATTCGTTTCTAAAGAATGACAGTAACGTCCCTCTTGTTCAGTGCCGTTTACGTGATAACCCACCGAGCAGAGAGGCCCATTAATCATTTTCTGTGTCCCCCTGGGCAATAAAAGAAGCACGGACATGTAGTTAAACAGAGATAGCTCCATGGATTTACCATCAAAATATCAGACAGATTTATTAGTAACCATTTTTTATCTGCTTCGTATCCCTCTCTGCAGCTTCTCCTCATTTACACGTTTGACATTTAGGCTCTTTTCCAGACCATCCCAAATGGGACGGCAGTGGCAGAAATTCAAAGTTTTCATTGCATTCAGTAATAAGGAGTAAAAGGGTCAAAGCAGCAGCATCTAGAAGATAAATGTTGCAAATATTTCTGTTTCCCAGGAGTCAATGTAATGATCCCCTCTCACCTTTTCTCCCTGTAGAGCCCCACTTTATCTCGGCCTATGACATCGGCCTCTTCACCTTCTTTTTCCTGAGGGAGAATGCAGTGGAGCACGACTGTGGCAAGACAGTCTATTCCCGCGTGGCGAGGGTCTGCAAGAACGACATAGGTGGGCGATTTCTCTTAGAGGACACGTGGACCACGTTTATGAAGGCGAGGCTCAACTGCTCTCGCTCCGGGGAGATCCCTTTCTACTACAACGAGCTGCAGAGCACCTTCTACCTGCCCGAGCAAGACCTTATCTACGGCATCTTCACAACCAATGTGTGAGTGAGCTCAAGCATGCACATCCTCACTGCAGCTGTTGACACACATGATTTGTTTGGCTTTTTAATGTAGCTGTAGGCATTTCTAGTCTGAGCGTTGACACTAAGAGAAAACCCATGGCACACGGCCATTTCATCATGTCTCTGTGTTTGAGGTAAAGCAGTAATGCTTGCAGACATTTAGGTCGCTGAGTGGTGCACCTGTTGAATGCAGCGCTGCTCTCTAATAAAGTTCAACCACCTGCCTTTTGTTTACAGACTTTGCACTCCACTTTTATGCAAATTTATTCACAACTGAACAGTGAAGCGCCTTTTTCGTTGCAACGTTATTGAGGAAAATGGGCTGAAATAAGTTAAGGATGAAACTTTAGAACTTATTTTGATGTGCAGAAGTTGTGATGGTGTGTCTTTGCTTTTAGTATATGATCTCTTCAGTCTGTGAGCACGCATACACATACGTGTTGAAAATGCCATCCTGGGAAAAAGGGCTTACTTTAGATGAGGCTTCCTTATTTTTAGAATAATCAGTATTTAACCACAGTACATAATAGTTTAATATTATTATCTTTAAAAGCAGGCAAAACAGATTAGTCATGTTGTTCATTGCTCATTTCAAAAGCTCTTGTGTAACCTCAATTTTTCCCTTTGGATGTAGCAATCTATTAACTTTGTTATCAACTTTCACTTTTTCTAAATCCCAAGCCCTCTAAAGAGTGTGTTCTTTCAAAAATTCACATTAATGGAAGAGGAAATACTTTTCTGACATTTACCATCTAAATCAATTCAGTGTGTGCACATGATGAAAACAAATGTGGGTATGATGGTGGACATTCTTCAGCCTGCTACTCAGCCAGTGTTTGTGGGTGGATTACTAAAGGAGCATAAAATCCAAAATAGACACAAAATAACCCAAAGACACACAGAATGAACACAGATTGATTTGCAAGGATCATGAATATGTCTGCGTCCCAGGCCCATTTTATCAAAAATTTGTCTTTTATGTATCTAGTATGACAGTAGCAGATGAAGCATCTATATTCCACTTTGTATCATAAAGCATAAAATTACTGTAATGTAACACTTACCCATGTATTCCTCCTTAATGTTGCCCTCGTTTTTGAATAGAAAGGATGAACAACCCCACCAAAACAAGCTGCAGCTGTGCTGAAGAGCCCTTTCAACACCAACAAGAATATTAATAAGGGAACACTGACACACACACACACACTGTAACACTTGAACTTCTCCTCATTTAGCCCTCAAATTTCATCACTTCATAAGGTTTGTTACTCCAACATTTTCCCGCCTATATAAAGAGAGACAATTTTCCAAAGTTTAGAGCCACCCCGCTGCTGCTAATGATCAGTGCGGATGCACACAGCTCTCAGCCAAGCTGGATACACAGACTGACTCACACTCTCTCTGGTGCGTTTGATTGCTCCAGGTGGGGGTGTAACACACTTCATTACAGAGAGGAAACACTGAGAACAAAAGTGTGTACATCAGAGATTATTTTATGGCTTTTATGTTTAGTAAAAGTATAATTGCATCACACTCTTGTCTAATTAGAGGATGGCAACAAGCGTACCTCAGTTTGGTCAGTCTGTTTAACACTGTAGTCCAGAAAAAGATGTCAAGGAACATGTACATCACCATAAATGATAGGTTGGGTTTTTCATCTAGCCATAATAGTTTAATGTGTGAGGTGGTTGTGGTGCAGTGTTTCATCTACCAATCAAAAGGTCGGTGGATTGATCCCTGGTTCCTTCAGTCCATGTGTCAAAGTAATGTTTGGCAAGATATTGAACCCCAAGTTACCCCCAGTGCATCCTTCAGAGTGTGCGTGTGTGTGAATGATAGATAAGTGTTGTATGAATGTGTGTGTGTGATTGGGTGAATGAGACTTGTAGTAAGAATGTGTTTTGAGTGGCCAATTTGAGTAGAAAGGTGCTATATACTGTAAGTACCATGCTATGTTTATATGTGACTATATTTATTTTTAAGAATAAATAAGTTTAAATAACATATTTCTTTGTCTGCATCCATAGTCTTTATTTTTAATGTCCTCATCATACTACAGTTTTAATAGATTGCAAATAATCTGAGCACACTCAAGCCCCTCCATGAAACTGGAATTTTCCTCTTAAGACTTCCCTCAGGACAAATTCTGAACCTTGCATGTGATTGAATAACTAAACGCACTGAGATATAAGAGGCAAGGATAAAGCATATATATATATATATATATATATATATATATATATATATATATATATATATATATATATATATATATATATATATATATATATATATATAGTTATTGTTATTATTATTATTTTTAATCAACTAATGTAATGTCATTTAAATCCAAAGCTTAAACTTAAAGTCTTTAAGTTCTTTGGTTTTAAATATTAGGTCTATAATGCTACAGTAGTTGCACCGTAAGGCTTACTGGCAAAGAGAAATGGAATTAATCTTATTTATCCAACAAGTACAAGCACTCTCAGGCTGTATACAAGCCAGGCTTGGCACAGGAAAAAACCCTAAAACAAGTGAGGGTCATCATAGTACAGCTAACGTAATATGTGTTTGGCTGCACTACTCATACACCAAATTGCTTTGGTTATTATAATGACAGCCAGTATTTGCCAGAGAGAACAGTTAACACTAATTGGTAATAAGTTTATGTTTTTCCAACATGAACATTTACTGTGTGTTTCCGTTGGGATTCCAGACCCCTATTTTGATTAATGCGCAGGCCAACAGAGCTAAAAGGGATTACACAGAAATCCCGTAATATGCCTTAAAACATTCACACGCTCTCAAACAGGAAAGAAACTCGATTAAACTTAAACCATTTATATGTGTTTTTCTTATGGCTACAGAACTAAGAGGCTGTGAATTTAGCTCGTATGCTTGAAATTAAATATATACATGAGGAATTTCTGTGTTTTTTTTCTTTCTTTGTGTGAGAGAAAAAAACAGAGAGCTTCAGGAATTCTGAAGATGAGGGTCACCCCTTCTCTCTGTGAGAAAAGACTATACCCTTCCTGACATTTTGGGGAGAAATGAGACAAAGACAAAGCCACAACGGCACCAGTCCCTAATCTCACCCAGGTTCTCAACTCTCTGTATATGTGAGATGAAGCCAGTGAGACAGAGAGTGATATTCCACGAAACAACCATTTTCCCTGATGGAAGCTCACTATCTCCTCACCAACCGCAAGGAATTTGTTTTATATGTGTGAGATTTGCCTGGCATGCAGAATGTCTTGCGGGTGATGAGACCTCTGAATGGGATCAGTTTTTCCACATTATGTCACAGGCTTGTTTATCAGTGCAATGGCTAATCACCCCGATTCCTGTGAAGGTTTCAGCCCAAGGCCTGACTGATCCACTCACCCACTAACATGTGTTTAACTAGGCAAACACAGACTGCAGCCAAGATTTACGGGTTAATGTCTGCATTCTGACTTACTGGGCTCCGTGCTGCTTAATTCTTGTGAGTATTTATCATTACAACTAAAATGCCTGGTGAGCCACGGCAGGGGTAAATACTACTTTGGAAATCAGGGACTTGTAACAAGCTGACGCAAGAACAGGAGCACAAGAGCTTGTGGGTTTGTTCATGGTCAGCGATGGAGGAATGCCCTAGCGGGGCAGATGCAGAGCCATTGGGCTTTCTAATATGACCTTGTAAAAATAACACTGCTGACATATTGTCAGGCTGCTGCACTTGGGGTGAGCTCAGAACTTTGGTATGTCTACCCTGGCCATGGTTGGTCTTCATCTGCAGTGGGCCATTTGACCAGCCCAGTTGAAAAATGCACGGGCCACAAATTTCTCTTGTGTGATTATTTATTGCATCTCCTAAAAAATTTAATAAGTTGTTGCTGTCAGCGGTGGAAAGTATTATTGAGGAAATTGTATTTAGCTCATTTCCATTTTCTACTACTCTATACGTAACCTTTGCTTTGAGATGGAAATAAGGAACTTTTAACTTCACTACATCTCACAGCTACACTTAAAAATGACTTAAGAATTCACATAGAGTGAACCTATTATGCTCATTTCCATATCCGTAATGTCTTTTTCTTGTACTCTACTAGAGTAACTTTGAAGGATTCACAATTTAATATAATCTATATTTATTTTATACCAGGACTTCATGCAGATGCTCAGTCATCTAATTTCAAGCTGTCTTTATCTCCCTTTGAGGAAGCCTTTAAGCCAACTTTCTTCTGATTGGCTGCCTATTGCAATCAGAAGATGAACAGCAGCTTCATGAGCTGTGAGCTGAGATGACCATATTAGTGGTATCCACTCTCTGTGACATCGTACACAGCTAAGAGTGCAAAAAACTGTCACCGAGATCTCACAGTGATTACCTGCACATGTGCTGACCTCATTTGATTGAAACTTTGGCCATGTTTAATATAAGCATTGATCATAGTAAAAGTAGGTCCACATTAAAGAAACATTATAAGCTTATAAACCACAAAATATTAAGATTTTGCAAGGTATTCAAATTTTTTTTGGCTTGTGACTTCACAAGTCTATTTGTAACATTTGTGATGTTTTCATGTAGTTAACAATTCCCTCCAGTATCTTTCCTCTTATGAATTTCTCAGATGGTTTAGTTTAGATAACTAAGAAGGTAAAATTACTTCACATTAAGAAAAAAATTAATAAAATCAAAGCAGAATAAAAAACAAAACAAGAAGAAACACTGAATATTATTTTAGGTAGCAGACATCATTTTACCCTAGCAGGATCCTTTGACCACCCCAGATTTATCTTGTGACTGATTGAATAGGTAGTTTAAAAGTATTCATGTTGATGCAGTCTAATAATGCAATATATAATAATGTGACACTCACAGTTACTCACAGTAAATATTTAATGCATAGCTTTTCCCTTGTAATAAAACACTGTTACTCTCTGCTTCTTTATGGCTAGCATAGGTGCACTCCTGGGTGGGATTTTCACAACAATCCATTAACCACAAACTCTTGTAAAACAAAATTGTCTACAATTAAGTGTTGATATGGTGCTTATTTTCTCTGCTTGAGTTTTGAGAGTGTATATTGTGCCATAACTGGTTTTATACTCGAAACAATCACGGCAGCAAAGTGCAGAAAAAAGGGTAGGTTTTTAGATTAGACCTGAAGTGTTCTGTAAATAGGCTCTAATTACTGATATCATCACAACCTTTTTCTTTTAATTGATGGTCTTGTGATAGATTATTTTGAGCTTATCTTTGATAGTACATCACTTCATGTGCTTCTATATCTAAAGCTACAAAGACATTATAAATTCATTTTCAGTATCCATATGCCCTTTGATTTTGAGACACCACTGCACATAACAATGTTTTTATATTACATTACAGTAGGATATCATAATTTCCACTTGCCATCGTGTATATGATGAAATCAGACACAAATTGGTACACAACACACTTAAGTGGGACATTTAGCAATTTAATAATACCATCGGTCTTGTGCTTAGGGTCATGTTGTTCATTAGAGTTAATTTCACTCAGATGTTTCCAAACCACACATCCAAGAAAAGAGTGTGAGGTTTACACTGTAGCACAAAATAAAAAATTTCATTACATGACATTCACTTTATTCACATTATGATCACTGTTCATTTCTGTTCATGTTCAAGTTACATTCAGTTGACTCATATTAAGCCTTTAACTTGTTTTGCAAAACTAAAACAGAAATGTTTAAGGTAAAGGTCACAGTTAACTTTGTTACAAAGAAAGAAGGACTCATGAAGGACTCATGAAGGACTCATCGGACTATTTCTACCATGATGAATTGACAGGCCTATAATCCTGTAATTTGTTTCACACAGTCTGATGGGACCACGCCTCAGAGTGTAAAATTAGAATTCATAATTAGGGGGTTGTGTGAAAGTGAGGGGTCAAATGAGTCTTGAAAACTCTTTCAGTTTTCAAAAAACTATGAGAAACAACATGCCACATGATTGGAGGGTTTTGTTTTTAACTTTAACTTAATATTGCATATCCTCTTTTGCTCTTCCATAAACAATGATGCCAAATGAAGTGAATCAAATTAGCAGGAATTTATATTGTAGTGTTTAATGCATTTGAGCCCTGACTTTCTTGGAAAAGTCTTATTTGAATGACAAGCTTATTGAGTGATTGCTGTTCTTATCTACTGATTGTCTTTGATGGATGGTGATGCAGCTGTTTCTCAAAATATGTTTTGAAAGTAAAACAAATATCTAGCAATTTATTTATCATACAATGAAGAGATCTTTTCATCTGTCTGCAAGAAATGGAAGTTAAATATCACTGCAAACAAATAGCAGGACACTTTTTTGACAAAGTCACTATGCTCTGTGGGTTTAAATAAAGACTTTTAAGTTAGTATGTTAGTACCCTCCAGCCAAAGGGCGTGTCAGTTGGCTAAAACAGTATCTGAAACCTTCTAGCCCCACACACTGGCACTTTTCCAAAACTGTCAAACAGCCCACGTCACACAGTCACTAATTCTTTTTTTTTTTTTTTTTTGGGAAGTGAGAAAGCAGGATAGGTTTGTAATTCTCTTGCATGCTCTGTTTTTGTTGTTTGCAAAACTGTTTGTGACACTTTTGATTGAAATGCAGTGTGACATGAAGGACATGAATAATGTCTTCCAGGAGAAAGCGTGTACCACTATCTGTGTGACATGACGTTTTTTTTTTACTCAGCCTTTGATTGTGGTCATCCTAAAAGAAAAGCATCAAATAGCTTGTCTTGCAAGAAGCATATAAACCACAGAGAAGTTTTGAAAATTGAAGCGAGATCATCAAACAGTGAGAAGATTAATAGCTGGTTCAAATCCTAGATATGGCATGATGGTGCGTTGACTATTAGGGTCTGAGCTCAGCCTTACTGAAAACTTACAAAGCACCCTTAAAAGGAAAATCTGTGAGAGGGTCTTCAGTATAGCTGCAAACAGCAGCTAGCAATACTGACATCCTCCAAATGAAGTCCTGCTATGAGAGTTATTGAGCCACGGGATGATCTTAGGGGCGGCATCAAAGCACCAAAGCCCAGTATGAGGTCAGTAAGGATTGCTTTGAACTTTGAACTGCAATACAAAGCTACTCTAGTAGACTAAAAATATGGAGCATCACAGTTCTTCAATTATACATACTGAATAGTTAAATGTTGGAGTTTGTTTCCCACCAATTCACAAACAAAGTTATTTTTGAAACATTAAATAACAACACAGTTTCCTATGAGTGTAGTCTTTGTGTAAGCCCACAACATTTTTTACTGATCTTGCTCTGTTTGGGCTGCTGCAGATAAGGTTGAATCTCGAACCACAGAAAGTGTATGGTGACTACTGACCTGGACGTGACTCCTTAGAAATACTATTTATCATGCATGGTGGTGCTTCTGCCAACAATACTGTGTTTAATGGGTTGGGAACCTACTGATTCACTGTAATGACTCAAATCCGGATGTAATGATCAACCAGTGTATGACAAAACAGCAGCCAGCTGCATTCAGGGAAAAATGTCACTCCCACTTATTGAGTCATGACAAAAATGAAACATGAGGACTGGAAAAATGACCCACACTAAAATAGGGAAGTGTAATTTTACAGCTGGATTTGCTCTTTACCCTTTTTGGTAATGTAATTGCATACAAAAGTCAACAAAAGTCACTTAAAGAGCAAGCGATTTGTGTGTCTTAGAAAAGCAAGAATGTCTTAGCAAGGCTAAGCAAGGCTGCTTGCTGCTGTTCACTTTCACCCGTTTATATTTATACTTACACAGCATTTAGACTAAAGGAAATGTAAAGTCTCCATTAGAACTCAAGTTATTGTTATCTTGAATTGCTCTAAGACCAAGGTGTCCCTCCATTTAAACCCTCTTATATGCATCCATTCATCCATCCAATCTTTTTTTACTGGCTTATCCAGTTCAGGGTGCCTGGGTGGCTGGAGTCTATCCCAGCTGTCATAGAGTGAGAGGCAGGGTACACCCTGGGCAGGTCTCTTGTGTATTAATTGTAAACATTGCATGGGGGGTTTTCAGATAATTTCAGATTCATCTGTCAAACCTTTTACTTTTCTCTTGTAGATGCTTGATTTATTTACTAACTGGCTGATTGCTTGTCAGAATTAATTAAGGAAGCTTGTGAGCAATATCCCCTTCTCCACACACCTTATTGTATATAGGTTTGCATGTTAAGGATATTAACTCAGCTATAATATACAGCAGGACGGAAAAAAGGTCCCGGCAGGGATGCACCCTCCACTGCCTAGACTACTTTCAGGTCTCGTTTGAAGTCGCTGCAGAAAGGGAGGGAGGGAGGGAGGAATGTTTTTTGGGGGAGGCGGGATCTTGTGACTCACCAGCAACTTCCTCAGTAGTAGGACAAAAGTAGCCGGCAAGCTGCATCCCTCTTTGCTGCAGAGGTTTGCCTATAGTCAGAAGAAACACAAAAAGTTGAACAGTTGCGGGCGACACGTCGGAGGAGCGATCTGCGAACTGATCCCAGTCCTGATCTGAGCGAGTGCCCGCTGACAGAGAGAAGGAGGCGGGTTAGCACTTTGAAGTTGCAAAGGTGCCTCCAGACTTCAGACATTAATTCTGGTAGGATTCCTCTTTTTTTTTTTAATATACAAATAGATACAGACTTTTTTTTCTTCTTACCATTACTGTATTCGTCTTCAGACGGGGTTTACTAAACAATGAAAACAAACAAGAAATGACTTCGGAAAAGTTGAATTATTAAGAAATTAAGTATGAATTCTGTATGAGGTATTCAGCTGAAAATAAATTTCACCAAGAATCAATGAAGTCTCGACTTTAAAGAACTTCAAGTGTTGTAATTACTAGCTATGTAATTACTGTTATATCTGCACCAAATGGATAATAAATAACAGCCTTTAATTATGTCTCATGGCAAAAGTTGACTAACATGAAAAGGCATAAACAGCCCAATCATATGTGAGGCTTTATTTTGATTTTATGATTACTATTAGTTGTGTTTCAAGTGGTTGAACTAGTAGCCTTACATTTAGTTGCACAGTATGAGCTATTCATGTATAATTTAACATCTTAAGATCACATTTACTCTGTGCTTTTCATGTTGAGAATTGCAAGATAAGAGCAGGCTTGGGCTTGACATTATGACAAGTATTAATCCTTCACACCTTAGTCAAACACAGAGCCTGTGGATAAGCCTGCAAAGTAAAACCCAGAGATAGTTGAGAGGGTCTGGCTCTTTTCTGTCTGCCTGTATGTTTTTCTCCTTTCTTTTTTCCTTTCCTTTTCCTTATTATTGTTAAACGGTATACATACATGCAAATAAGGCAAAAACAAATAAATAACATCCACTCAATGAGGAACAGAGTGTGTTAGTTTGTGTGACCCACTGAACTGTGTCGAGGAAGGATTAAGGAGCAACTGTTATATCACAGGAGCTCCCGGCTGAGCAATGTGTGAAGGCCTCAGAGAGCAAAGTCCCTCAGGCTTAACTTGTCTTTTCTCCAGCAGAATGAAGAGGGTATGGCAGTGTGCGTCTGGGATAGGTGTGTCTGTGCTGCAGCTTTGAGGTTTGTGTTGGGCGTGTATCGTGACATCATATTGCATAGTAGTAGTGTCATCCTTGTGGTGACTGGTGTTTCATTTGTTGTGTCATGTGGGTGCAGTGGCACGCTGTGAGAGTAACGTGTTCACAAAGGGATCAAATTTAATCCAAGGATAAAAGATGGAGATGATGTTTATTTTTATTTCTACAGTTCAAGCAGATTATTGACACAAAGTACTGGGGTAGTAGTGTTTTGTCTTGGGTCTAATTGGAATGGCTTTCAGGGACTCAGCAACTGTCTTGGAATTTAGATGCACAAAAAAACATATGGATTGTGAAGCTTTAAGTATTGTAAAGCCTTTTGCTCCTTGTACTGCGAAGTTAAAAACTGAAGAGGTAAGCTTTGCTCTTGCAAACTTAGCTTTTCCATTGTGTTAGGAAGGATATTTATTACATTGCAGTGCAGAGATTTGGTCAGGTTAATTTCTTTCCAACTGTGCTTTTGATCACTAGGGATCTCAGAAACACAGAAACAACACTGACATACAGTATCATCACCATATAAAGTCAACACGGCACTTACAGTTGCCTGTTTGCATATCCAGCAGATAAGGAACAACACAGGCTTTTGTTTAGAGCCCTGAAGCTGGCCAAACAGTGGATATAGCTGGGATATTGACTTTCCTTTCTTAGTTTTGTTCTTTCAACTAGTTCCTAGTTGTTAGTTTTGTCTGTCTGGACCTCAGAAAGTAGTATATAGTCACACTTTCCAGCTGTGGCCGGGAAAAGGGTTAATGAGAGTAGAGACACAGAGTCAGCACAATAAAGTTATGATGAGGACACAAGGAATGAGAAAACAATGAGGCAAAAATGCTGATACTCTCTGTAAATGAAGGAACCTGCAGAGCTGGGTGATAAGTCTCTGTGATGAGCAACTGCTTGTGAATTGTCCCTCGATCCACTGTTAAAATAAAAAATATTATTAGATTTAAAATGAGGGCTTGACTCAAAAATGTTACAACTTAACTCCTGAAACCCATTGGTTCCTGAAATGTGGAGTAGCTGAGGCCTAGGAGTTAGAGCCTGTCCTCTACTCATTAGAAGGTCAGTGGTTTGATCCCTGGCTCCTCTAGTTGTATGTTGAAGTATCCTTGAACAAGATATTGAACCCCAAGTTTCCCCCGGTGCATTCATCGGCGTGTGAGTGTGCCTGTGACAGTTAGGTAAGGCACTTATACATAAAATAAGCTGAATGAGGCTTGTAGTAGAAAGCACTTTGAGTGCTTATTTAGAGTAGAAAAGTGCTATATAAGTACCAGTTCGTAGCATTGCTGAATATTTTAATAAGGTATATTTTAATGTGAAGACAACAATTCCTAAAATCAGCAGTAGATTGCAATCCAGCACTATCACGTTGTGCTTTCACCATAGACAGATTATTTAAACATTTTTTTTTACACAAACTCTGCCACAGTAACAAGCAGAAGCAATACCCTAGCAGCCAAAAGACAGTCATTCTGTCCCATTTAGCATCTGGGAAGTTTGCCTTGATGGAGCCCATGGGCTGTATAATGTATTTGTTTGCTTTTTTTCCTCTTCCTCTCTCCCTCTCTGTTTCATTGACCATGGTCACATTCTTCAGAGGTCTCTGTGTTTTCCAAAGGTTTCTCCCTGCATGGTGGTTGGACCATGGCCAGCTCTAAACTGTAGTGGGACTGCAGCTAAATGGCTTGAATTGGCTGCAGCTAGTTTTATGTGTTGGCACCATTTGAAATCAGGCCAACGATAATGATGGAGGAACTGGTGGTCAAGTGTTTGCAGGTGGTTTGGGAGCAGAATATAGATTTGTAAAGAAGTAGTTCTCTTCTGACATTCTGCAGCTGTCTGTCCCTCTGTGGTATATCAGAGGGCATGTTACACAATTTACACAGCAAGTCATTATCATATTTGATAAGTTTTACTTCGATTACTGCTTCAGCTTCTTTCAAAGTTAAGGTGTGTGTATCTTTTAAAAAGATATTGATCTCTCCCTAATCCTCAATTGCTTGTTCCCACTCTTTGGTCGTTGTTGTGTCCTGTTTTTCTTTTTAGTTGAAATTCTGAAAATTTGATTATCCCAGTACAGATATGAGATTGCATAACTTGTTTTCACATTCTTATTTATGTAGTTCCAACCAGCAGTAAAAAGTGCAACCCAGTCCAACTTTTAGCTGTTTCTACTGATTAAAAAATGTCTGTGTTACATGTGAGACCAAATAAGGCAAAATGTAGTCCTTTCTGCTTTAGTGTTAACAGTAAAAAAAAAACATGGGAATAATGTGGTTTAGGCTACACATTATATATATAGTTTGAATGTGTCTCCTCCACTGTTACTCACTTCCCTCCTCATTAGGATATGGGGGCGCGTGGCTGGCAGCGTGAGCGTGTCTGCATTCCCTGAAAGGGGGGAAATGACCTCAGGTTTCCTGTGTGGGGAAGGCCAGGTGCTGTGCTGTTATTGTGAGGGTCGCAAGACTTCCTCCATGGATGCTTTGTTGGTAAACGTCTGAAACATGATCCCTTGAGCCAGGGCCCCTGTGGGAGGTAATGTCCCCCCACCACTACCACCACCACCTCGCAATTCATTCATCTTGCCTCACACGTGTGACTGCTCTTGTTTCTTGCTGCCACAGTGTTCAGTCCATATGAGGTTTTATGTAAGGAGGACTCAAACTTTATATAGGCAGCAAAGGCATGTTAAAGGTAACTGACTCTGTGCTAATGGGGTAATTATGTTCCTTTAGGAATGCAATTACAGGTCTATACCTAGCACTTACAATACAGTACCTGCTACTCTTAAAGGAAATACTGTTTTCGGAGGAAATACTAAAATGTGAGGAGAGAATTGCAGATACCTTATAACTACACACCTACTAGTTGAATACAAATTATATGCCACAAAAGAGTGGGTCTTTGTTTTGCCTCACTCCACCTTTCACCTTATCCATCCAAGTTTTCCACGTGTCCTGTAAATTTATTACATATTGAATTTATGGAAACCGTTTCTATCTTATCAGTGTTTCCTTTGCAGCGACTCTCACATGAAACAGATGTTGTTTGGGTACAGAAATCCTGTCAATTCAATGCTGCGTCATCACATTTAATTCTGTGCTGAAGAAGTGTGTGAGTCAGTCATGACTCTTTCCCTGCACCCTCACCTCAAGGGAAGAGGGTAGGGTCATGCGCCAACAGATGTACAGGATTTGATAAAAGGAATGCTATGTAAAACTTGCAGCCGTTACAAAGTCTTCCATCATCTGTCTAACCTGACTCAGTTTGTTCCTGAGAACGGGATCCCAGAAAAGCCTGTCCTTATTTTCTTGGAACTCCCTCACGTCTGCTGTGGGTTGATTGAAACTTTGCCAAAAGGTGTGCAGATCTTTGAATGGCATAACGAAATTGATTGCTTAATAAATTAGTACTCATAAACGATGCTGTCCTGGGAAAATAGTACATTTCTACAAAGTGGAAGAATAGTTGCAAGTCCCATCAAGAAAAGGGAGAAGGGAGGACTGAGAGGAAAGCTGAGAGGAAAGCACGAATTTAAAGTCTGTGGACAAATTGCAGGGCTTTTATATAACTGGTAATAAGATGTGTGTTATAAATTCATATAACTAATGGTTATGTTGGGCTGTGGCTAAATCATAGGATAACCTATGGTTAATGGAAGTACTTGAGGAGAGGAATGTTGAATGAGGAGAATTTCTCCAAGATCCAAGGTAATAAGATGTTATTCCATCCTCATATGTCTGCTAGGAGAGATGAAAAAATAAAGAACCAATGCTTACACTTCATATTGTAACACCACACTCTTTAAATGTGGAATTACAGAGAGAGATTCTTCTGGATAATATCATAAGGGAATCACTGGTCCACTGACTTGCAATTATCATGACTTCTGTCACAAGTAGATGACTATCAAATTGGTGTATCGGTTACTTGTAGATGTTGTGTGGATTGAAACCCTGATCCTGATCCTACCCACTAAGATACCTTTTAATTAGCCTGCTACGTCTCCGTTAATGTAACTGCAATCATCAACCTACCAAGAACTAGGGGGAGCAACAATGCTATCATCCTTCCCATTCAATGTTCTTGTACATTGGCTTAATTAGGTAATAATTTGAGAGCATGTGGCAAGCAGTTCTTAAACCACGCAGTGATGCACAGCAGGCAACAAACAAGGCCACAGTGCCTGCAGCTTAAAATGCCACCTTTCAAAACACTAATCCCCAGAGAGAGTGGGCTGTTAACAAAGAATTTCTCCCGAACAACATACTAGCAGGCCTCTGTTCTCATAACAGATGTCTTGGAAAGGTAATTAAAGCTTGGCTCTGTATACCTGCACTGTTTGTTCCACCGTGGCACTACTGTATCTCACCTTTACCCCATGCTGCGGTGGTAGTTGTGTCTTTATTTGGCTGTAACTTCAGTTTGCCGCAATGCCAACTGTGCTGGTGTTGATTGCTTCCCAAATACTTTATAGGTTTGGCTCTCACAGCTGCAAAGAATGAACCCAGACTGTGACATCACAACAGAGGAAGTGCCGTCAGTAGAGTTTGGGTGTGAGGCAAGCTGTTTAGCATGTGCACGTTTTTATTTGAATGTTCACAAATGTTTGGTGTGTTGCACAACTGTCTCCAAGGAATGAACCCCAGGGAGTTTACACGATGTCCTGTGTGAAAAGCTGGTACATGTTCAGAAGTGTATTATCTTGTCTCTGATAAATACAACTCTGTTTATTTGGAGTGAAGCTGTAAGAGAGAGCGTTCCCCTTGCTTAACATAAACACTGTAAAAATGCATGCTCTGCATGATGAAACTAGCAAGTGATCAAGAATGTGACTCTTTAGCCAGAATATCTTGCTCCATCTTTCACCATCATAGTTCTTTTATGCCTTTTGGACACACGTATTTAGAGGCATAGACACATGCATACTTTTCTGCCATCTCATTTTCATCTCTATGGGTCTGTGGCAGAGACAATAGTCTCTGCAAAGGAAACAGGCTGAGACAAGCCAGACTTGCTGCATACACAGAGGTGTGGATTTATGTCAGTCACTAAATTGTGCTGTATATGACATTTGTACCCTTTTCAAAATACACAGAAGAGAGTGCACTCACCACTGCTTGGGTAGCATTTGGCACTAATTGTAAACCTGTCAAAGTTGCATTGAATAGGTGTATGAAGAGGGCAGGATGTTTTTTGGCCTCCCTTGCTTCCCTGTCTTCTCTCACCTTCATTGGATACTGACTGGCCCTCATTCAGTGCCTTGGAGGAGCCATAAATGGCAGAAAGTGGCCTTCATCTGGCTATAAAAGGACGTTAGCTTCTCTATGAGAAGATGACTGTGATGGACGACAGAAACGAGTAACAGAGAACTGGGAAGGGATTTTGTGGCTTCTTTAGTTGACGTGAAAAGCGAGAATGAAGGAATGAAATGGATAGGAGAGGCGAGCACACCCATTTATCAAAGCACTGTTACAGAAAGGTGTAATCAAGGGCAAATGCAAGTTCTTACTGTTTATAGTACACTTGCTGCACCACCTCTCCATCTTGGAGAAATTTCTATTAATTTGCAGTAATTTCAACAACTATTTACTCTTATTTCAAAAATGCAAACAAGCAAAAGAACATGTTGTGCACTGTGATGCATCTGGCATCATCTCTCAACTAAGTTATGCAGTTAAAGTCCTTAAAAGTGATGTAGTGTTATCATTACAATGAAATACTGCCTTGTTTGAAAGTGCGTTCACAACCAGCTGATCACATTGAGCTCAGAATGTTTGTAGTGAGGGAGATCATTTACTTCAACACAATTCCTAATGATTCAGAGTTGTCCAGCACCAGAGAATTATGTAGGTGTTGTTTTACTTTGACTGGTATTTAGCATAATTACCTGGCATTGGAAACCATCACTGGCTCTGTAGCAATACTCTGTAGAAATTCCAAGCCTTTTTGTCTCTTACCAAGCACCAAAAGTCCACAAATGCAGCACTGAGCTTGGAGCCTTTCACTGTTTTTGAATATGAAGGGAACCTATATAGTCACTGAAAATTTACAAAGAAATATCTGTTGTATGGGAATTTCAGAGGCTTAAATTAACACAAATTTGAGAAAATAATGAGTGATTTTACATGCATTTTCATATAGATTTACTTATTATTTATTTTTATTATATATTGAAGAAATGTTGTGCTGTGATGCAATTATTCTTACATTTAGTTGTCTCCACAGTTCACAAAATTATATTAAAAAACCATATAAATCCAAGCTGTAGTCATATGATGACTGTGCCTCTCTGCCACAGCTGGAAAAGCATAAAAGGGCACACAAAATAGCCCTTGTTGCAGAGCATGTGGTACATCAATACACATATGGCAAAATGAATTTGAAGAATAGTACCTTGGAGTGCTTTTCCAGCAATTTAATTTCATTTGATGGGGAAAAATTTTAGATGTCTGGACCTCATTGTTGTAGCCTTAAAAAAGTATATTTTTGTGTCTTTGGGAATGGTTTTATTTTCGTGCCAGTCAAAGCATTTTATCTTCTGGAACATCACACACACACAAAAAAAAAAAAAAACAACAACAAACTACCCAGTATAAGCCCTCAGTAAGAAGTGGATTTCACTTCTTGCAGGTAACCACATAGTGTTTATGCTGTCTTATCTGAGCATTATAAGATTCATTGTGTAGTTCTCTGCCCTTATGCCTAGAAATAAAGCTGTCTCTGTGATGTTGTAGAAATTATTTGACAGATACAGACCCCTATTACAACTAGCAGCTTGATGTACTGTATATGGCCTGGGCAGTGAGCCAAACCACCTACAGAGATGGTGTTTGACCACATTAGCAGCAGCAGAGTGCAAAAATAACATTTCTCTGACACAACGCAACAACCTAGTTGTAGCCTCTTGATGCATGCTCAATAATCCAGGTAAAAGAATCTCAAAAAGCTGAATCTGTTCATCTGGACATAGCGTTTTTTTAGTGGGAGAAACGTTTCGTCAACTTATCAAAGTGACTTCTTCAGTCTCAGCTGACTGCAGGCTTCCCCAACCTTATAAACAGTACATTTGCATAATGACCGAAACCAGCACCACTGACTAGTCACTTGGATAAGTTGACGAAACGTTTCTCCCAGTAA
>VUQS01000124.1:29834-47983 GCA_015108495.1 Heterochromis multidens | reverse complement strand
GGGGGGAAAAAAAAAAAAAAAAAAAAAAAGCAGCGTTGAATGTCAGAGACAGCAAATGGAGATAGGGAGCAAGTTCAAGAACTGAATCGGTGGCTTGAACACTCCCACTTAACTCCAGGAACCCTCAGTGAGAAGTAGTGTTTCAGGCAATAAGAAAAAGTAGAAGTACACACAGCATCGCCTCTGATCCTGCAGAGGCTTCTGTTTGGTTTTGATACCTGACATAACACCAGCATGGCGATGGAGCAGAGATTCAGAGCCTACTCCTCTGACAGTATGGGTAGTGACGGGGTCTTCATAGAGGACTCCTACTACAAGGGCGTGCTCAGGGCCATGGACTGCAGAAAAGGTAGAGTTTGTTTCAATAGTACTGCCTTTTTGACTTTGTGTTTTTCTGCAGTTTCATTCTTTGGTTTGGAAATGGTTAAGTTCTTGGCTTGGCTTTGTTGTTTCTATGTTATGTAAAAGTCTGAAAGTTGTGTCTGAATGTGGGAATTTTCAGAGAGTCAAGTCCAGAGGGAAGTGGTCTTCTGCCTCTCATTTATCGAGTGGGCCACACCCCTTTATGTGCCATGTCTTTTCCTTTTTTTTTTACTGGTCAACTGTCCTGACAGACAGAAGAAATCTGTTTTGTTTTACACATGAAATCCTGATTTGAGGTTTTGCAGCACAGACAAAATACAGTCTGTTAAAAAGACGCTTCAAGTGACGGAGCCACTGAAATTCTTAAGAAAAATAAGATCACCCTATTTTGAGCAACACATGAATCAAACATATTTTTCAAGTCCTTATAATAACATTCAACATCTCAGTTGCATTTTTGACAAGATTTGCCAATATGACTCATCCATACACACACTGTTTTTCAGGTGATCGGATATCTTGCACCTTTTCTTTGTCATGGGGTGAAAGGATAAATCCAGGCTTAATCTGCAGCCTCAGGCTACAAAACTCAGCCAAACAAACACATTATTAGTCAGAGGGATCAGTAGGGTTTATGTTTCTGTGTCATGTAGTCAACTGGTATTGTTATTTTAAGAATTTTTAGTGCTGCTTTCAGCAGCACTAAAAACTCACACTAAAAATAAACTAAAACAACACTAAAAATCTTTGTCTGATCTAACAGAGAAAGGTCTCCTGAGCAGCTACATTTGTTTTGTGCAGAAAAACATCTTTTATGTTTTGTAACACGTGTCCAACCTGTATGCAAAACCATTTAGGAAGAGCATGAAATCAAAACCAGTGAAAAAGCAGAACTTATTTCTCTGCTTTTGAGGTTTATTTGACTTCTCTGTTTAGACACCAGCTCAGTCATGAGCGTGCCTGTGAGTCATGGACATAAAACCACCGTGATGTGGGCGTTGGTGCCACAGGAAGTCCTCTTCTTTGGTTCCTTCTCCATCTGATCACTTCTGTTACACAAGCTTTGATCTCAGAGTGGATCCGGATAATACAATCAACCTCTTTACACCATGTCACTGATGAGAATAAAACGTTTAGTGCCAAATCTTAATTAAAGATTTGTTTGTTTTGTCAGACTGCTCTGTATTTGACAAGCACCCTCATCACTAACTGGAGCACTACAGTGAAGAGGTGAAAGTGTACGTTTAATGGTTATCGCTTCACAGTTGCTGCATGGTTGATAAAATTTAGGAACCACATTGCACAATATATGTACGATATCTGCTAGTATGTGAGAGGCTTCTTGGGAAAAGTCAGACTAGGAAATCTAAAGCAAAACAGCAACAGCCTTGCAGGTTAAAACATGTTCCAGCTGAGGTACTACTCCAGAGGTTGCCAGAGGTAATTTACTTGAGATTCTCCTGATAAGTAGGACAACTCTCTGTTTTGTTGAGATTGATGCCAACATCAGAGCGGGTATTCTGTAATATATTGTCCTCGCTCTGCATCATATGTCCATGTCTGAGTCAAAGTCACATGTGACTTTTGGTTCTGTCTCTGGGCAAAACAAATATTTATCAGACTGTCTGTGACTGGGGAAAAACAGATAGCAAAATAAAAAAGATTTTAAGAGAGTTTCGCTAGAGGGTCTAATCAGAAGCGGGGCTGTAATGGTGGCTCTAGCTCAGTAAACACAAATTATATTTTCTTTCAGCCATCATGTATCCCAACCTACGGGTTAGATGATGGGTGAAAGGGGTTAGAAAAAGAACTGTAAAAAGGAAAAGTTTCTCTTTAGGTTAGATGGTTTCATACTGGTACTGGTAGATCAGAAAGTTTGGGAATCATTGTTCTAAACTTCTCCAACTTTATATGGATTTAGTTTACATGTCTGCTCATAATTATTTAAGGAAATTAGCTTTTGATGAGTGATTATTTACAGTGATTAACTTCCATTCATCAGCTTTCTTCGTGTTTCTTTAAGCTAGCATGCACAAAAGAACGACAACTCTAGGTCTGCTGGTTGGACAGTTATAAAGCAGTGTATTTTGGAAAAGCATTTGTTTTTTTTTTAATGATTTTTTTTTGTGTGTGCCTATGGCTGTAAACAGAGCGTGTATTTGCTGTGTTTTCACAGATGAACGGGACAGAGTTCAGAAAAAGACCTTCACAAAATGGGTCAACAAGCACCTTGTGAAGGTAAGTTCTGCTTCTAACAACCCCCACCCATGAAACTACATCATTTTCACAACAAATTTACTGTCAGATAGATTAATAAACTCCAAAAAGTTAATAAAATGTTGGTTTCATGTCATGTGGAGTGTATAACTCAGCTGTAATTCTTGGTAATAGGTAAAAGGACTCCTGCTGGCCTTAAATAACACCAAAAATCCTGGAGTTTCTTTCATATCCCACCTGGTTACAATAACTTAAGTTACACAAAAAAATGTTTTCTTAGGAGATGCTGAGCTATGTGATCTCACTGCTGGGAAACATTACCTGAAGATAAACCGGGAAGAGAATCTAAGGCTAAATCAGATTTAGATTCTCCACACCTCCTTTTAAAAGCTTTGGAAAAGGTGAACAACACCGATACAATAGCAACCGCGCTCTTCCCGTTAACTGTATTCATGTGAGTCACACACACCTGGCCTCACTTTAGCTTGACGCTCAGGAAGAGCGGTATCGTTGGCCAGGCTCGGTCAGGTTACACATCTGGGATCCAGATGGTCAGGGCGGCTCATTGGGGTTCTGCAGGGGAACAGGAAGCTCCAGGACTCCATGTTGAATTAGTATTTGATTCGATGAGAGGCCATCAGTGTTAAATCAGTCTGCAGCCACACTGCTGTGAAACAGCACTCGTCAAATGTTCAGATCCATGACCCTTTAAAGGAAACGCTCCTAAGTAGGTGGGAAGCAAAGGCCTGAAACTACAGTAAGAATTATTTTTTTATTATTATTATCTATTAATTAGTTAATTATCCAGGCTGAGACAGTTTTCATAACTGTTAATAATTAAGCTGATTTATTAATCAAAAAACCAAAACAATAACTGGTTCCAGCTTCTTAAATCTGATTTGCTGCTCATAAATTTTATAGTCATCATAAATTGAATATATCTGGGTTTTGTACTGATGGTCTGACAAAATGAGTAATTTAGTATCGAATCAATATTTTTGGTTCTGGGAACTTGTGGTTTGTAATGAGTAAATCTAAATCTCTAGTTAATTCACAGAATAATCAAATGATTAACAAGTTAATCATTTATATAGTGCCAAACCACAACAACATTCGCCTCTAGGCATTTTTTACTACAAAGTGAAGACCCTACAGTATTAGGGAGAAAGCAATCAGACAGTCCCCTATGAACAGTACTTAGACGACAATGGGAAGGAAAAAAAGGCAGAACCAGGTTCAGGGAGGAGGTAAGGGGAAAGGGAAAAGAAAAAGGAGAGCATAGGGAGACAGGACAAAACACATGCTACGGGAGAGAGAAGACATAGTATAATGAGATGCAGCAGTGGTGTATAAACACCTGGAAAGAGAAAAGGAGTAGAGAAGAAATGTTCAGTGCATCACAGGAAGTCCACCTGCGGCCTGAGCCTACAGCAGCATAACTAAGGGATGGCTCAGGGTCACCAGATCCAGCCCTTACTATAAACTTTATCACAAAGGAAAGTTTTGAGTCTTATCTTTAAAGTAGGGAAGGTTTTCGCTTTCGCTTTCAGCATCTTTTCTTCTACTCTTGACTCCTTTTGATGTCCAGAAGGACATGCTCGAAACACCTCACCTAGAAGGCTGTAGGGTTCGGTGCCTTGTGGATCGGGCGGCGGTCAGGGGCAAAGGTCCTGGCAATCTGAAGCTTCCAAAACTGCCTTGTGGTAAACTAGCACGATATTTAATATTTTTTAAACACAAACAGCAAAATTACACTTGTTGGTTTTTTTTACTGAAGTCCTTTTATATACTTCAGCCATCTAACTTGTTATAATTTCCTTTTTTTTTAACCATCTATTAAGAAAAGAAAAAACAGTCCTACCTGGGTAGTGTCAGCTGGATGTTGTTGCGTCTCTACAACACTTTCATGTTGATGAATCCTTGTTTTCACATGGGAAATGAAGCATGTTAAAGCGTGAGGAATGTCTGCTGTCGTCCATGTGCATCCTGTGACATGGGGCTCTGTCCGAGATGACTCCCAGGCTTTGTCGATAGTCAGTGTTTATTTCTCGGGAAATCCCTCTGATTTAGGTCCAAAAGACTCCAGGCAATCTGGCCCTCGAGTCATTTTGGATTCATGGTCATAATAGAGTCATGGGATTAAACTATGAGGCCCAGAAGTCTCACGGTCAGCTATCTCAAAAGTGCCATCTACTGTAGCGTGTTTTACACCTCATTTTAGATTGTGGAGAATGAAAACCAGATGCTGTTCTGTGTTTTATTTAAATCCCTTTTATCTAGGTTAATCCCACTACAACCAGTGCAGACCATAGAGAACTAAAGTACATTTATATTCATAACATTCATATAGAAACATGTATTAATACATTTTGCTTTAGTTTCAAGGATAGAAGAAATCAAATTAAAGAATTTCAAACAGAAAACAGCTAACTGTCCTTGTCTAAAATCCATCAAATCAAACCAGCATCTGTCTTCTGTCTCACTGTTCCCTCACAAGTCCTTTAAGTTTTACATCTTCTCACATCAAACTGTTTCTTCTTTCCATCCTTCATCCTGTCCTCCTGTTCTTTCCGTCAGCACTGGAAGGCAGAGGTAGGTGCTGTCTGTGAGCAGAGTGCTGAGTGGACACACACATTTGTTCCTCCCTGCATGTTTGTGTTGACATTTTTACCCCCCCCTCGCCCCCTGTGTTTCATCCAACCTCTTTTACTGCTAACCTCTGATCTTTTCCCTCACTAACTTTAACTCTTTTCTAACTGCTTTTAGAGTCTTTTCTGCAGTGCAGCATGTGTCTACATGTTCTGTGGCTACAACAGCTCAAAGTATAACTACAAATAATAGTAAGGAGCACCCCTTTTATTACTGTGACAGGTAATAAAAGGGGTGAAATCCTTAAAAAGCCAGATCAGATTGCTGCTGCAGAGGGCAAAGGGTGAAGGCAGTCCCCCACTGTTGTGTGTTCACATTTTTCTTTTTATGTTCATGTGTATTTTTCTTTCTTTCTTTTTTTTTTAGGTGAGATTTGTGAGAGTTATAAAGTTAAATTTCGTTGTCTGTTGTGAACTCTGAGGAGCTCACCAACTGTTTGTATTGTGTGCAGTGATTCAGCACTGGTGCTGACATGATGGGAGTAAAGAAATTATGTCCCTGTATGGATAAATACTGATAAAACTGGTCTCCTCCCTTCCTTTCCAGGCCCAGCGACACATCACCGACCTGTACGAGGACCTCAGAGATGGACACAACCTCATCTCCCTGCTGGAGGTGCTCTCTGGAGAGACTCTGGTGAGCTTTTGGTGGTATTTCACTTCAGATATTAGAACTTCTGCTTCTTTTGTAACCCCCTGTCCTGTATAAGCCTTTCTTATCATCCCAGCTGTACTGTCCTACTGAATTTATTTGCTGTAATATTTTTTCTACTGTCCAGTCTACTCATTGTTAATTCAACTGCTTTAAATGTTTATGGGGCAGATATTACTCTGGATTTCTTGTTTCCACTTCTGCATGTGTTGACTTTAATTCTTTAGAGATTTTTGGACATTTCAGTACATGCTGAGGCTGTGCACACTCTTTTACTTTACTTACCTTAGCACTGGTCTTTTTGGGAACACACCTTCTGGTGATGTAGCCTTAAAACACTAATTTCATTCTTTGCTTCCATCGTGTAACCTCTCTGCACTTACTTGTTTGACCCCTGGTTTTTCCTTTATCTAATTCCTGTTTGCTGACCTTTGCCCTGACCTTTCCCCCTTTGCCTCTGCCTTCCTCTCTTGCGATGCTCTTGCTGTGGTAGCCGAGGGAACGTGACCTTGTGAGGAACGTGCGGTTGGTGAGTGGCGCCTGGACTGTGGCTGGCCGCCTCCGCGGGCGTAGCATGTGTCACCACCCCAGGTGGCTGCTGGGTTGTGCATGATGACAGTCACACTCCCTGTGTATTGTCCCTTTCTGTGTCAACCTCGTCCTCTTTCATTTTATCAGTGAGTTGGCAGGTTCAGGAGCCATGATAGGATAAGCTGTTAAAGTGGTGGCTTTATTCAGAATATTTTCTGTAGTAATTAATTTAGCATTTTCATAAGTGAGGAGTCATCAGTGTTTAAAATTTAAGTTACAATTAAAATATCTTTAAGAATAGAAAAAATATACTGTTTATGTTCTTAATATAGCTTTATGTGCTTATCTAGTGAAAGAACCATATCATACAAAGTGCAAAGACTCCACCCATAAAAATTAAGAGAAGTACCTGATTTAAATGTGTCCAGTCTCCCCTTCAAGGTCTTCTTCTTCTGCATCTCTGGATCACTTCCAGCATGGATGCTACTTTTAGATCACTCCATCCGTGGAAACCACGTTATGACCTCTTGCATGTGTTCATTAGCAGTTTCCCCATAGACCTCAGTGGGTCAGAATGATTAGACTTTTCATGTCATGTCTGGTCTCAGATCCAGAGACCCAAAACAAGTTTTCAGGAAAAGAGTGCACAGTTTCCAAGTGTGAAGATTGTGCATTATGGGAGAAGCATCCTTAGCTTTTTTTTATTTTTCCACTGAGCTCTGCACCACAAATTTGTCCCATGTCAGAAGTTCTACCTTAACATCCGGAGGTGTCTGCAAATGATCTGAACTGTGGCTGAACTGTAGCTACGTTCAGACTCATTGGAGTCTAATGATAGGTGTCACAACTCTTAAAAAAAATAACTGTTTCATTGTAGGGAGGAGAAAAGAGAAAGCCGAAACACATAAGAGTGAAAAAGTGATTGCAGAACCGTGTCATCTCAGAATGTTTCTGCATTAATGCATCATTGAAATGCCTCTGGAGACCACATTGCTTGCACACTTGTACCTAAAACCCAGATGCACCAGCTGCGATGCATTTGGCAGGTTACAAAAATCGGGAAGTGCATTACAAGCCAAAATGACATCAAAGTGATGACAAGCTTAGCAACTGCGAGCATAAATGTTAAAAGGCAGGATTTTTTGAGAGACACCAAAAACCTCAAGTTAAGTTGTTTTTTTATGGTTGGAGTCTTGCAACTTTATGATTGTGCCTTGTATACCTGAGAAAGCTGTACATCCCAGATTTCAGAATTATACAAAACCAACAACTTAATCTACAGAATGACAATATTTGACATAAATGACAATGTGTTCAGGTGATCGGATATCAATGTGTTCTGGGTTTGATTTTCCAGCAAAATTTTGTCGGTGGAATATGCCTGAATATACCAGCAGCAGTCATTGCATGTGCTTGTGCAACGAGGATTGTTTTTTAAAAAAATTGTCCTGTTATCTAAAGGTTGATTGACTTGGGAGAGTGGAGAGTGTGAATTTCCATCCTCTATTACTACACTTAATTTATAGGTAATTGCTTTAAAATGTAAAATCATCTGTATGGTCCTTTTTATAATTGCTTATATTGGGACATCTCGGGGCAAACGAGAGTTTCAAATAGTGCTTTCCCTCACTGTAGTGAAATCAAAGTCCAAAGTTTCATCACTATGTTGACTGATTCTGCAGTTTACAACTTGGAGCACGAGTGCATGTCAGGACCGCCACTCCTGTAATTTCGAAAGCTTAAGAGTTATTGAGGTTTATGGAATTTGCTCGATTGGATTGCACTGCAGCTAAAATAGAAACATAACACTTATCAGTCATCAGTTGACCTGGGACAAAATGTAATAATGCATTGTGCAGGGAACAGTGTTTGGCAGGTCTTGGAAAAAAGAAGAGTTGTGACTTTTGATTGGGAGAATCAGTGAGAATGTTTATCATTCATTATCATGCTTTCACCTGCAGACATCTTGGCTGGATCTCTGATGCACTTCAGGGTCATGTAGGGTCAGATCACAAACATGCAGAATTTGAATCACACTTCAAATTTGCTTTCTTTTCATTTAAGTTGTTGAGCCCATGACTGTGAAAATATGTACAGTAGAATAGATCTTTGTGTTACTCGAGCCTGAAACACCTGTTCCTCAGTCATGGGGCTTTGCTGTTTGTTGACCTAAAGTGTTCCCTTCTCTTCATGTTTGGTCTCCTCTGGTCTCTTACAGCCTCGGGAGAAGGGCCGAATGCGCTTCCACAAGCTGCAGAATGTCCAGATCGCTCTGGACTTTCTCAAACACAGACAGGTAGTAAAGAAATCCACCAGTTTTAATGCATATTTATATTATGTTTTATTTTAGTTAGTGCACTGAAACACAGGGGTGAATACTAAAAATATTTTTATCCACACCCTTTCAGGTCAAACTGGTCAACATCAGGAATGATGACATTGCAGATGGAAACCCCAAGCTGACCCTGGGCCTGATATGGACCATCATCCTTCACTTCCAGGTAACATAGGACGCTCATAAGTAATTTTGCAATAAATTACTATATGGCATTAAAGTTAATCTAGAAGCAATTGGCAGCCAGTTTGATAATGCTTCTGGGCAATTATCTCCAGTTAAAAAGACCAACCCTTTAACTCAATGAAAGTAGAGAGAACTGCAATTTTTACAGTATATGGAACATAAAAGTGACACGTGTAGAATCACAGGCCAAATCTAATGAAAAAGTTAGTTAGATAAATGAACTTGCAGTCTCATTGCCTTTGAAATAGCTTCTTCTCAGACAGGGTTCCAGGTCTGCAACCACTCCAAGCCAGTTGCTGTCTTCAAAGTGACGTAGTTGCTACAGAACGGCGATTTAACTGCAAAATGACATGGGCACTCAGCAACCTTGCTTTTGTATAGGAATATAACCATGATACAACCAGTTGGCAACCAGTTGAGTCCCCTTTGAGTCCCCTATTGCAGAGACATGTCAGGCGTGTTGTGCTCATCGGCACAGACTGACTCAGGTTGATTGCAACGTGTTGGCAGTCTGTCTGCGTTTATAAATTAGACGGCAGTTATTTGCTAACTTTGGCCAGTCTGTCTGAGACTGATTGCTGTCAGTCCAAGTCGCAGTTGTTTTATTGAAAGTAGTTGCCCACAGGTTGAGGCAACTGGGCAACTAGTTGGTCACCGTAACTTCTTGGAATTGGTCGTTGAATGTAAAGAAATGCAATGACTGATTTTATTTTTATCCTAGTTGCAAGGAGGTTGCCATAAGAACCATAATTACACTTTTATTTAAATTACCAAATTATGTACAATATTATTGATGCACAATATTGATAAGTCATAATTAAATATCACAGGTCTCATCAGTACAATAGATTTATATGGTTATTGCCTTTACTTTAAGAATACAGTTAGCCAAGAAAAACATGGAGTACATTTACCATCTTTACTATGATGATGACATATTTACCACTACATGGTTGATACCTTATCTGTACTCTTGCATTTGTGTATAAATACTATTAGGTTATGTCTCCTGGTTTAGCTGTTATAAAGCAGATTGGCTCATTGGGGGAGTGGGAAAACCCCCATTGTTTATGGTGTAGCATTGTTCTGTAGATTTACATTCAGGATTTTGTAAATGCCCTGTTTCTGCTGAAATCTGAGTTTTCATTCTTTTATTTGAATTTACTTGCATTTGGCTTGTATTCAGCATGAACTGACTGATGCCTGAGTCACATCTCCTGATCTACATGCGGTGTTTACTTTTAAACTGCACACTACCCTTAACTGCAGAGATCAGATTATACCACTGGATGAGTAACATGCATTTTATACAGTTTACATGCACTTCATTGTAATTAGTTTGCTTCCGTTTTGCGGTAAGGAAATTTAAAATGCTGTTCCCTTTTTGGGAATCAGTGTAGGCTGATGTTGACACAGCAGTTACAGTAAAATGAAGTCCACCAGCCAATCGTTTCCAAATGGAGGTTATTAGATGCTTGGCAGAAGGTGGACTGTCACATGCCAATGAATTTCAGAGGCATTTTTACAGCTATATAGGTTTCCACTAAACTAAATATAGAGGTTTCACTTCCTATTTTACAACATAAACACCATAAAATCGCTTATACCGCTTATGGCAGCACAAGCCACATTGGAGTAAAGTATCAGTCAGCAGACAGATGTGTTTCTGATGGTAGATCTGGGAGAAAAGAGTGGGATTACTTGAAGAATCTTTGATGCTATAATGAGTCTGATGGTTATGTTGAGATGTGCATGTGGGATCATTTTCTGTGTCCCTCCGTATGACTCAGTGATTCCCATGAGAAAGCTGGCAGGAGACGTGGAAGCTCAGGGCTTACTCCAAAGCTTGAAATTGCAGTGGAGAAAACAGATATGATCACTCGGTTCTAATCAGTGTCGTTAAAGGTTGAATATTCTGTTTGTTGTTCAAGTAGTAAAGCAAAAGAAATTCCATTTAGATGCACTTAGTCATCTGACAGACATCATTATTTCATCAAAACGAATCCATAATCTTTGTTTTAGCACATGCTTGTTATTAAAAACAATGGTGAATTTCCTCTCAGCTCCCCAGGTGCAGCTTACAGCTGACTAATGCACACAGGTGATTTGTGTATTAATAAAAAATAATGGGCCTGCTTCGTGACAGAGAAAGAGGAACATTTAAAAAAGAGAGGCTGCGAGGGTGGAGGTCCTGTTTCCACCTAGTTTCTGAGTCACTTTGTGCCTACGTTGTAGCACAGGGGCTTCCCTCCTGAAGGAAAAATAGCATAAGGAAGAAATGCCTTCTTTTTCCCTTCTCCACCCTTTCCTGTCAAAAAAATGTAAGTAAAATTATTAGTTCTGCTGTGACTCACAAGCCTACCCCAAAACACTGGAAAAAGATTATGGTGGTAATGAAGCTGTGCTTGTTCCAGTTACACACCGTGAAGTTTAGCGGCAATGGAAGTCACTTAACCCTCAAGCAACCAAATTATTCTAGTGACTAAAATCACAAAGTGGGTCATACAGGAGCACTTTTTTAAATGACTCTATATGTTTATTACACCTATACTGTTTACTTTATGATATTCTGAAATGTTGTAATGTCATTATGATTTTCAATCATTTTTATGCAAAAAGGAGTTTAAAACAAAGCATTTAATTAGAGAATCCTTGTCTGTTACGTTTTACACCGTTTGACGCCAAATATAGATGGACTGGTGACTCTGTAATAATTTGATCAACAACAAATTACAATGAAGTTGTCATAGTCACTCATCTTACTTTTGGATGTTTTCTGGGTCTTATTGTTGTTGAAAATTAGAAGGTTCTAATATAGAGACGACAAATACTCAGAAAGAAGCTACTGGTGTATTTTAAAATTGTCTAGCAGGTGAGCTTTTCTCCATTAAGTAAAGTAATGGAGGCAACTTTAAAAAAAGAGTTTTTCAAAGGGTTTCCTTTGATTGTTACAACATGTGCGTAGTTTAGGTGAGACCTCCGCCCATCTGGTACATCAACCAGACTAAAACGAATACCAAAGACATTTAAAAGCACCATTTGTACCATGCACCATCTGATTATAGATATGGCACAGGGCGTTACTAGGTGATGGATTCATGCAAATGGTCACACTCAGTCAAACAGCTGCAAAATGTAACCAGTAAAATTCATGTCCAGTAGTTGAAAAACTGAAACAATAAAAAGTGGTTTATTCTGTAGTTTCTTTTCTTTTATGAGGAACAGCCATTTTGCTGTGGGAAATTTTAGTGACTCATAGCTTAGCCTTGCAGCTCTTAAAAAAAAGTTTCCTGTGGAGGTTCTGCCGCACAGCCCAACTCTCGTTTACAGCTACCAGGGTATTTATTGTAAAGTTTTGTTTGGAACAGACACTTTAACTTTAAAAGATCATTGACTCTGTGACTCATAAACAATTTCACTCTAAAATGACTGTTTTGTGCTTGTATAATTAAAAAGCATTTTCTCCAAACAGTGAGCTTAATGGATGTCATGAGCTCTTCAAGTAAAAGTGGCATGCAACATTTGAGGTTTAAAATGTGACTCATCTCAAATCTGAAAGAAATCCACAGGGAAAGTGGAAAGTTTTACTCTGCCCTCCAATTAGTATTTCAGTCCTAGTTAATACTTAAATGTAAAACTCATATGCCAAGTTGCAAAACGTAAATATCCCATCCATCCATTTTCTGCCACTTACCCGGTTTCAGGTTGCAGAGACACTAGACTGAATTTCATCAGCCACCACCTCCAGCACTTCCAGGAAAAGAAAACCTCTTAATAAATACCACCTTGTTACTTTTCCTAATATATGATGTTTCATCTCTATCCATTTCTTTAAAGGAAACAAGAGCAGGAAAATTAAAAAATTGGTAGTGCAACTCTCCACCAAAAACTAGCTAATACCAGCTTTGTTCAAGCTTTCTTTAAAGAATTTATTGGGAGCAAGTTGTCTAAATAAGACTCTGATGAGCTGTACAGTTGATGAGCACAGTAACCTAAGTCTAACATATATGACAGGAGATGTAATTCAGGTTTAGGACATTTATGTAAGAATTTTTTACATTACAAAGTGTCACACGATAGAAAAACTATAGGATCTTATGTCTGACTAGATGCCCCTCTCGCCCTCCAGATCTCGGACATTCAGGTGAACGGTCAGTCGGACGACATGACGGCCAAAGAGAAGCTGCTGCTGTGGTCTCAGAGAATGGTGGAGGGATACCAGGGCCTGCGCTGCGACAACTTCACCGGCAGCTGGAGGGATGGCAAGCTCTTCAACGCCATCATACACAAACACAGGTGAGGCACATCCTCAGTGAGGGGTTTTGATTATAACTTTATTACAACTCAGCCTTGCAGGAGTAGAAATCATGGAAATTTCTGCCACAGAGGTATTTTTCAAGTCTCGCAGACACATTTTCTAGTTGGAAAGACTTGCCTGGACTTGGGCATGTTGTAACACCGCACGACATTAATTTTACACGTTTAACCTTTTGCATATTTCACATTGTTGTGTCGTCTTTTATTTACTGCTGTAGGTCCAGGCATTCCTGCCTTGTCAGGACAAAATGTGGAACAGTTACTACAAATCAAACATTAAGAGATTCATTATTTAGTTCATTCATTCTACATTCAGATATTTTGTAACTAAAAACCTTTTGCTTCAACTCCACTATTTAGCATTTATGAGTAACATCTAAATTAATGATTTTTAGCACACTGTAATTTTATTACTATAATTTGTTCATTTATGTATTTTTCTGTGGACATTGACCTTGAAAATGTTTTCATTTAACTTTCTCCAAGGTTGAGAACAGACATTTGACATGTTGTAGCAGGAAAGGCACAGGTGCATTCATGACTCCTGCTTTTGTGTTTGCTTCTTTACTGTCATGATTTACTGGCACACTTACTTTATCTCGTAAACCGTTATTAATTCCACCTGTCCGTTCCCCACTGTGAAGAAGGTTTTAAACCTACAATGACTGAAGCAGTAATATACTGTCTCTTCAGTTACTCTGTTATCATATCTTTGTTCATTTTACTTATTTTTCTTTCTTTTATTTTCTTGTGCATTGTTTTGCACATGCTGCTTGTGCTGGAATCGGAACCAAATAATTTTACTCTTTATACATGCAAAATGGATGTAATGATACACTGAATGGAACTGACACAAAATGGCAAACTGTTGACAAATACATTAATAGTTGGTGATTAAATACATTAATTAACACTTGTACAGTAAGTGGTTTTAACAGCACTTAATTTTGCTTTCAGGTACAATAATTTTTTTATAAACTGCTTTTAAATGGGGTAGTTTATGGTAAAATGTATCAGACTCTGTGCTGCAGGCGTAAAAGGATGCATTAAAAACCATCTGTGGTCAGCTTTATTTTATGTGTGAATGCAAATTGTAGTACAAAGCACTTTCAATGGTCTTTAAGAGTAGAAAAGACCTATATACAAGCATATAATTGACCATGTTGCTTGCAGTAGTTTTTATTTGATGACAGGTTTTCACTGATGTAACATAACTCCCACAGAAGCTTAATCAGATTTTCTGCTGTTCAGACAATCACTGTTTCATCAAAATAAGGTTAAATAGAAAGTAATTCGGATGGAAATAGTTTATTTTGTTGTATGTTTCATGAAAATGCAACAAAATAAACTATTTGCTGCTGTTGTCACAATAAGAATCCATTGTAACTGTCATGATTTCAAGTGGACTACAGCTGCCATCCTCCTCAGTAAGGAAACTAGTGTTTAACAGCCACCTATCAAACCCTCAGGAGGTGACTATATGCTCAAAACATGTACTTTGGGTGGAGTGCCACTTTGATTCTGTGTTTGCACAAACCAACAACTCCTGCAGCATGGCAGACAAAGCAGCACACCATTAGAAAGTCGACTTGAGCTGGCATTCTGTGAAATAAGAGACAGTACGGGTGTATCACATTAAATTGAGGGAAAAAAGGCTGCCCTGGAGGTGGAGGCTTGGCAGGTTAGAGCAAAACGCTTGTACACTAACTTCTCTGCCACAGATTCTTTCTTGGTAGAGGAAGAGAAGGATGTCCAGACGACTGCAGTGAGGAATCTAAAAAAAAACAGACAATAAGAAAACGATTTGAATCCCAGCAGGAAACAACAAGAATGGAATTTCTAATGGGTTTCCATTGCTTCACATTTTTTTAAAATAACTTCAGCTTTTGCAAAATCAAAGCTTGGAAACTTGGCTCTTATTACAATGCACAGCCTGAAGAGAAAGCTCCACTCAAAGAGGCGTCTGAACAGCGCCTCCAGCAGCACAATTGGCTCCATCAGTGACCTGGAGGAACGGGTAATCATGTTCTGTGAGGATATTCCCACTGAGAGCTCCTTTGACTCGGGCCAAAGCTCCCACAGCCTATGTGCCCGCTCCAGTCGAGGCTCCCAGAGCGAGGAGCAGGAACTAGGATCAGAGCCTCACATCATCCACCTGAGCAGAGACAGACACTCCTACAGACAGGCCTGTTATGGTGACAGAGAACCCCGAAAGGAGTACTACATACAGAGAGTTGTGGAAGTGTATGAAGAGAATTTACTGTATATTCTGTGTCCTTGTGTAACCTTTCTCTCTGGTGTTTCTGAGATTTTTCTCCCTTAAGTTATGAGATTCTCTGAGCTTGTTCCAGCATGTTATTACAGTGCACTTAGCTTCCTGGCAAAGTGCACTCCGAGGAAAACTGTCTGTGTTGTTGAATTTTAATCTTCATTGTGGTAGCAAGTCCTGTCTTTGCTTGTCCTTCATATTAGAATAGAGATACTACACGCGACCAGCTAGCCTCCAGCAACTTGACTCATGAAATATGTAACCTCCATGTTTTTAACCTGTCAGTAGAGCTTCAGAGATTAGTAATTAATTTGTGAGCGAATGAAAAAATTCTGATTGTTAAATAATAATTTCTTTAGAAGCATCTTTGCTGCTTTTAGCTTTGAGATGTGGAGTTTTTCTTGCTTTTCTTGTTCACACATGACAATGAACAGGATAACTGTTTTTAAACAAAACAAATCAATATGGTTTATGGAAGAAAAAAAACAGGCATTTTTGACTATTTTAGGAAATTTTTTTATAACATAACCCTCAGATTAAGCCCAACCTGCAATCAGTGAAAGGATTTTAAAAATACATAATTTAGGCTGACATTTTCTTGCTGTCACCTATCATTTAACTCAAATCTTGATCAGCAGTAATAAATTGTATTGTCCTTGTTCCACTCACTATTCTTCCTGGCTGATTGCTGCCTGCAGGCCCACTCTGATTGATATGAGTCAAGTGTACCGACAGTCCAACCAGGAGAATCTGGAGCAGGCCTTCAGCGTGGCAGAGAGAGAACTGGGCGTCACCAGACTGCTGGATCCCGAAGGTGAGCAGAATCACCCTCAAACATTTACTTGAGGGAATACTTAAGCATGGGTTTAGTCACTTTTAATTGTAAGCAAAGTGCTTCCCCTTTCCTTTAATTTTCCTGCCTGCTGAGAGTAAAAATCTACATATTAGCTGTTAGTCGTTACTCCAGTTTGATATTTATCTGCTGCAAAAATGGAACAAATACATCAGTGTTTTAATATTTCATCTTAAATTTTAATTATTTTAATGTTTTGGTGTTTCTTTACAGTAGAGCAGTGAGCCTATAAATATGTCCTATAAATAATCTTGTTATTCAAGTTATTACATAAGAAACTTCAAGTTACCTCATTCAGCTTTTTCATTTCCCTGCAACATGACAGGTTTTTTCTTTTTTTTCTTGGTCTGTACAGATGTCGATGTGCCCCATCCAGATGAGAAATCCATCATCACATATGTGTCCTCTCTGTATGATGCTATGCCCAGGGTACCAGACGTCCAGGATGGTGTCAAAGCCAATGTGAGCCCTCCTTTTTATCATCTTGATTAATCTTTCAGCAGCAGAGACAACACCTTGGGTGCCACTTTGCATCTGCAGCAGTACAATGCAAAATATAAATGCAATATTCTGATTTAAATTACCTGAGTTTGCATTATAGTCATTGTAAGTCATTGCCTTTACTTTTAAAGCACAAAGTGCTACCTTAATTTATTTATTTTATCTGTCTGCATCTGTGCTTCAGGAGCTGGAGCTGCGTTGGCAGGAGTACTATGAGCTGGTCACCATGCTGCTGCAGTGGATCAGACACCACATCCTTGTTTTTGAGGAGAGGAAGTTCCCCACCAGCTATGAGGAGATTGAGGTGATTGGATCCCATTCTGCAATCTGAAAGAATCAGTGTGACACTTATAAAGAAGCTGATGATAAGCATATTTATGGTCTTTTTTATTTATTTTTATTTTTTATCTGCAGGTTCTTTGGCGTCAGTTTCTGAAGTTCAAGGAAACGGAGCTCCCTGCAAAAGAGGCAGACAAGAACCGCTCCAAACACATCTTCAAGTCTTTTGAGGTGAGCTTTCCCAGCAGAACAAAGTCGGCAATCACAAAGAATATGCAGGGATGAAAAGCTAATATTTTAAACAGTTTCCCTATCAAATTCCAGCACATATATAAATAGCCTTAGTTGCAAATACATTTCTCCATTTGTAATGGACACATACAAATAAATAAATTGTTTTTCGTATAGTAACAGAGTGCAAAACAAATTGAAAATTGTGTCCATTACTTTAAAATGGTAAACAAAATTCTTTAAAAGTTTTTAAAGTGTTTTTTCCCTGTAGTACAGAGTCACCACTTAAAATAAATAATCTGAGGCTGAACAGAATTTGAGGCCCTGAAGTATTACAAATATTTTCTTATGTGGTTTTATATGTTATCTTCTGCAGGGTGCAGTTCAGGCTGGTCAGGTCAAAGTGCCACCAGGTTACCATCCTTTAGATGTGGAGAAGGAATGGGGTCGTCTGCACGTCGCCATCCTGGAGAGAGAGCGTCTCCTCAGGACTGAATTTGAGAGGTAACCAGGCTGCGATCCAAACCGCATCACATGCTCTGTGTTGCCAAAGCACAAAACGGCAGCAAAACCACAAAGCATGAGGAAACTGTTACTGTTTGACCATGAGCATGACTCATCTCCTAATGATAGCGTCCACTTTGGCAATAAAATTAAACTGAGTCGGCTTTGTGGATTAGAAAGTAAAGATCATATTAGGGCAAACACATGATGGCTGCGCCATCTCCATGACAACAGTCTTACAAAAAATAGTCTCTCATAAACTT
>VUQS01000124.1:5076-28263 GCA_015108495.1 Heterochromis multidens | reverse complement strand
ATATATATATATATATATAAGTTATTGACACGCTTTAATCAAAAATGCATGTCCTACATAGCCTTCTCCTGAACAGTTTGCTCTGCATAAATGCCTCAATCAGTTACAAAAAAGTGGTACTTCCACACCTGTTGTCTTTTTTCAGAATGATCTTTCCTTCTTTGTGCCATTCTGTGTTAACTAACTCATCAGCTTGCAGGTCCAATGGAAGTTAATCTGACATGTATTAGTCAGTAGCAATGAAAACAAAAAATAAATAAATAATAACAATAACAACAACAAAAAACAAAAGTCATGGATAGTTATGGAATGAAATGTGGACTTTTCTGTGGAAATTGTTGCATTTCAGACAGAACTTTTTATTTATTTGTAACAATCAGTAGTTTTTCTGAATGATCTCTTTCTATGGTGTCTATTTCCTCTCATCTGTTCCAGAGCCAGGTTTCACCTGCCAGTAAAGTTGCGTACCGCGACTATCTGGGAAAACTGGAGCTACAATATAGCAAGCTCCTGGTAAGTTTAAAAAAAAGTCACTAAAATTGAAAAACACTGTCCTCTTGTAGAGAAGTCAAAGCCAAAACTGAACAGTTGCAACACTGATTTTCCAGCAGCCTCATGGAAGTTCAAAAACACCCTGAAAATTTACCTCGATGTTTTTAACTACCATCCAGTTTGCTTCTGAACCCTCAAACGTATTTCATAATGTGTCATCTCACTGTGTCATCACTGTAGAACTCCTCAAAGGCCCGTCTGCGCTGCATGGACCAGCTTCATGCTTTTGTCACTGCAGCGACCAAAGAGCTGATGTGGCTGAATGAGAAAGAGGAAGAGGAGGTGAACTACGACTGGAGCGAGCGAAACACCAACATGGCAGCCAAGAAAGAAAACTACTCGGTAGAGTAATAGTGAGATGTTCTTGTTGGTTTTTTATTCCTTGTTATGATGATGATGATAGTGATATGATTGGTTGTTGTTTCTTTGGAGCAGGGTTTGATGAGAGAGTTGGAGCTCCGGGAGAAGAAAGTGAATGGTGTCCAGGCCACAGGAGACAAACTGCTGAGGGACGGACACCCAGGCAAGAAGACCATAGAGGTGGGACTTTAAGCGCAACACCTTGTTGAACTTTAAATTTAAATATAAATGATTGTCTTGTTCTCATCTGTGTTTCTTCTCTCCCTCTTCAGGCCTTCACTGCAGCCTTGCAGACTCAGTGGAGTTGGATCCTGCAGCTGTGCTGCTGCATTGAAACCCACCTGAAAGAAAACACTGCCTACTTCCAGGTATGTTTACTAGCTTAATAAGGTGTCTACACACTGTGAGACTTCATCATTCTTAAAGAGTTCACTGCAGTCCAGACTTTGCAACTTAAACTGAATAAATCTGGATACAATATGAAGTTTGATGCTTATAGATTGTTGTCCATGTAGAGAGATAGAGAGTTAACTATCCATCACTAAATCTGTTTCCCTTCTTGTTTGTCTTACTGTTGCCACCCAAATATGTGAGGCAGGTTTTGATGTGTTTTACATCACTACAGCTTAAATTATCTCCTTTTTTCTCCATCTAGTTTTTCTCTGATGTGAAGGAGGCAGAGGACAAGATTAAAAAGATGCAAGACACAATGAAGAGGAAGTACACTTGTGACCGCGCCATCACGGTCACACGGCTGGAAGATCTACTGCAGGATGCAGCTGTGGGTTTATTCACCAGTGTTTTGCTTCTTTAAACTTATCTAGAAACTGTGAACTGGCAAATAAATCCATGTTGTTAAAGCTGCATGAGATATTTAGCAATGTGCGACAAGATTACTGTTCACTTTCTGACAGCTCCTCTTTAGGCTGCATGTCTTTGACTTATTGAATTAGAGTTTGAAATGATGAGAAATTTATATGCACTTTCCAGGATGAGAAAGAGCAACTGAATGAGTTTAAAACTCACCTGGAAGGCCTGAAGCGGAGAGCTAAGACCATCATCCAGCTGAAACCACGTAACCCTGCTACTCCGATAAAGGGAAAGCTGCCCATCCAGGCTGTTTGTGACTTCAAGCAGATGGAGGTAAGCAATAGACATCCTGAGTGAGTGCTAAATTCTTTATTGAGTTTCAAAGAGTGTCAGAGTTGTGTCCAGCTTTGGTTGACTTCTAATAACCTGAAAGCACATAACATTAAAAAATAAATACAGTAAAATCTAGAATATGCAGAAATCGGTCCTGTCTGTTGACCATGAGCACTTATTTTCATCTTCTTCCAGATCACAGTCCATAGAGGAGATGAATGTGCTCTGCTGAACAACTCTCAGCCCTACAAGTGGAAGGTGCTGAATGATAAGGGCAGCGAGGCGTCTGTACCATCTATCTGCTTCCTGATTCCACCCACCAACAGGGATGCTGTGAACAGCGTTGCCGGGTGAGTCAGAGGATATATGGCTGAATTTGTAACACATGCACACAACCACACGCTGGAGACTAACCTCCACCTCACCTTCCTCAGACTGGATGGAAACCTCCAGAGGCTGCAAAACATGTGGCAAACGCTGTTTGTGGACATGAAGAGCCTGCTGTCCTGGCAGTACCTGATGAGAGATATCCACATCATCAACAGCTGGAACATCAGCATGGTAACAACACAAAACATATTTAAAAGAAAAATAAGCAGAGAAAAGAAGAAATTATATGAAACATTTTGAAAACTGGTGCTTGGTGGTACAAATGACAGTAGTGCTGAAATGACTGTTGTTAGTGTGCATTTAACCACATGATGCAACAACATTAGATCTATGCCTGTGCAGCAAATATGTGTATAGGCATATATGCATAAAAGACATACTAAAAAATCAAATGATTCTAAATAATAGAGGCTAATTAGTCCAAAACTTACTCTGCTGCACATGTCATGCAGAAATGGGATGGAGAATTGTGACTGGATCTATCTCAGGATATTTGGAAGGATAGCTCGATAAGCCAGATTAAGATTATCAACTCGAGATCCTGGCAGTTGATCTGCTGGAAGAACATTACATTAATTAGTCTCTCTAAAACTGAAATTTATACGGCAAGATTTTCAAGGACAGCATGAATGTTGGAGACAATGTGGTAAGTCAGTGGCAGACCATTGTCATATATACTTGGCTTGAATTTTAATTTACAGATTCTGGCAAGAGATGGTTAGGATTTAATTAACATCTTTGGAATATAAAAAAAAAAAAAATACCCAAAAAACATTATTAGCTCAAGATGAATATTCAAATATTCACTATATGGTGCATTTGATCACAAGCAGTTTGATTACATCACAGTTTTTCAGTTACATAGACAATAGGTTGCATCCCACAGACACTTGGTATATAGTCCAGTTTTTCCAATGCTTTTATATTGATTGATTGACTGCAAAAACTGGACTATATACCAAGTGTCTGTGGGATGCAACCTATTGTCTATGTAACTGAAAAACTGTGATGTGCACTGTTGTGTGGGTCCATAAAGCCCTTCTATTACTATAAAAAAGATCATTAAAATAAATTTTCACAAATAATATTTATGGGTAAATAAATATTATTTGCATGTGCAGATTAGTTTTTACATGCTTGCTAAAACACAGTTTTATTTCACAGCTTTGTATTGAACTGTTGTTTTCATAATGTAGTTTAAGACCCTGAGGGTGGAGGAGTACCGGCTAGCACTGAGGAACCTGGAGCAGCACTACCAGGACTTCCTGAGAGACAGCCAGGACTCCCAGATGTTTGGGGCCGAGGACCGTATGCAGGTGGAGTCCAACTACAACCGAGCCAACCAGCACTACAACACAATGGTCAGCTCTGCAGAGCAGGGTATGTACCATTTGTTTCTTGAACAGCTCGGTGGTTTCTTTTATCACTTCAACATGGCCTGAAACATTTTCATATTTCTGTTTGCGTTTCTTTGTTGGACAAAACATTTTGTCATCAGATCATTTCTCATTGACATGAGTTGTATTTCAGTCATCATCATTTGTGTGTAAGTTGACTGTTGCGTTCACATTTCAGACTATGTGCCACCCAGGGCAGGTAAGGTGTTTCCATTAAAGTGGCCGATGTGCAGTAGAAGCTTTTGACTGGCTGAACAGTGTGTGTGTGCACTGAGAGCTGTTGTACTGTCATGTTTCATTTCATTCTTCAACTCAATCAGCCTAATCATCCTCACAGATTCTGGGTATCCCTCCTAACATCACTTATCAATGCATTCCTGTCTCTATGCATGGATTTAATGGCAGCTGATCCCCAGTATTAATCAGTGAATGGACAAAGCATTTAATTGATAAATTAACACTTATGAAATACTGTCAACATGGAACCACTTAAGCATGAAAAAGTACAATCAATGTTCAGATGCATTCACAAATCATGGATAATTCTGATCTAGTTAATTGAGGTTTTTTTGAGAATTTTGAATTTTTTGATTTTTAGGGGATTAAATTAAGTTAATGCAGTAGAACATGGCTGATTCTTTGAAATAATTGCTGAATAACTTTTAGGATCCTAAAACTAATACTGCACCTCTTACATTTAGGTTTTGATTTTGACAATTTTGATGCAATTGTTTGATATTTAAATTTAAATCTTACATACAGCGCCTTGAACTAAAAATGGCTCATATATGCAGAATTAGTGTTCTTTTAAATGCATATAAAGTCCAGTATGTTTTGTTCCAACCAGGAGAGCAAGACGAGACTGTGTGCAAGACCTACCTGACGAAGATCAAGGACCTTCGACTGAGGCTGGAGGGCTGCGAGAATCGAACGGTGACACGTCTTCGCCAGCCTGTGGACAAGGAACCACTGAAGGCCTGCGCCATGAAGACTGCAGAGCAAATGGTAAAAAACACAAAGACAGATGCAGAAATAAATATGAATAAACAAGAAATGGTCTTTCTAACAAATTATCTTCCTGTTTGTCTGTAACAGAAAGTCCAGTCTGAGCTGGAGGGACTGAAGAAAGACTTGAACTCCATTGCTGAGAAGACAGAGGAGGTTCTGGCATCTCCTCAGCAGTCCAGCTCCGCCCCGATGCTGCGCTCTGAACTGGACTTGACTCTGAAGAAGATGGACCATGTTTACGGCCTCTCCTCCGTCTACCTGGACAAGTGAGGCTCAGTGATTCTCCAAGTACTTGCTGATGAATTTTAAGCCACAGTTATATGTTTTTTTTTTTAATGTGAACGTCTTGTTTTCAGGCTGAAGACCATTGATATCGTGATCAGAAACACTAAAGATGCAGAAGACACACTGAAGAATTACGAGACTCGTCTGCGTGATGTCAGTAAAGTTCCTGCTGATGAGAAGGAAGTGGAGGATCAACGCACTCAGCTGAAGGTATCAAGATATTTCTACACTTTCCAGATTTGTTTCTGTGTCAGACTGTATTGTTTTAGTGGTAACTTGTTTTCTGTTTTCTCTGTACAGTCGATGCGTGCTGAAGCAGAGGCCGACCAGGCGGTATTTGACCGCCTACAGGACGAGCTCAGGAGGGCGACGGCTATTAATGACAAAATGACGAGGATTCACAGCGAGCGTGATGCTGAGCTGGAGCATTACCGTCAGCTGGTCATCAGTCTCCTGGAGCGCTGGCAAGCTGTGTTTGCACAGATGGACCTGAGGCAGCGGGAGCTTGGCGTCCTTGGGCGCAACATGAACTCCTACTGTGAAAGCTACGAGTGGCTCATCCGCTGGCTCGAGGAAGCGAGGCAGAGGCAGGAGAAAATTCAAGCTGTGCCAATCGGGGACAGCAAGGCCCTCAAGGAGCAGCTGGCACAGGAGAAGGTATTGTAAAGTTGTGTGGGGTAAAGGGTAGAAGAGTCATCATGCCCTCTGGTGTTCACTGTGGTGGCACCAAAAAAAAGAATTTCACTCTACTAATATTTTTGACTCCCCTGGTGTGAATCATGTTTTTTATAAAAAAAAGTTTGTGAACTATGCTGTGAAAATGTAAAGAAATAGTTTCTAATAGTGATGTATTCTCTGTTTTAAATCATATTGACAGAAACTCCTGGGAGAAATTGAGAAAAACAAGGAGGAGATTGAAAATTGCCAGAAAAATGCGAAAGCTTATATCGACTCTGTCAAGGTATATACTGAAAATGTTCAGCTTTTTAATAAAGTAAAGTTTGTTGCTTAACTTGATGTGAGTTTTTTTTTTTTTTTGTTCTTTTTTCAGGACTATGAGTTCCAGATTTTGACTTACAAAGCCCTCCAGGATCCCATAGCGTCTCCTCTAAAAAAGCCCAAAATGGAGTGTGCATCCGATAACATCATTCAGGAGGTAGGGCTTACAAACACAGCTGTTGTGTTGCCAGTGGTAGGTCGACCAGGTGTTCCACTTTATGTGGACTGCACAGCATGTTTATTTCTTATTCCTCATCCAACACATTGGGACACATTTTGATTGGCTCTAGTTATCAACAGTCAGCCACTGCGGGATGAACAGTTTTCTAAAGTCTGGCTGTGAAGGAAGCAGGGAAGGCCTTCATGATGGGTCGAGCTGGTTAACCTGTCACTGTCTTTTGTTGCCACATTAAGGCTGCCAACAGGGAAAAATCAGTGCAAATCTCAGCAGAACATGATGGAAACTAACACAAAGAAAACAAAATGCAGCTACAATAAAGATCTGGAAACTACTTGTATTTATTTAGCATAGAGGTTGGGAACGTTGCATTTAAATCAGATATATTCATTCTTTACACATGAAACTAACTCATTGATTATACCATAATTGTCACCTGTGCTCATTTGACATTCGGGGAATATAGTTTGCTTTCTTCACATATTAAAATGTGAGAAAGCAACATATATGAAGATATATGAATTCCATATCTTTAAATATAAGCTGCAGCAGGTGATAAGCCAACAGATAGATGGTTTGGTACACATAATGGAAGGGCAGGGGGAAAGTGTCAGCCTGACTCTGTCCAAAAAAATAATAAAAAAAAGAATCATCATTCATACCATTTAGTGAATTGAGTGAGAAAATTTAAATGTGTTACTGTGTTTCGTTCAGTATGTTACGCTGAGAACCCGCTACAGTGAGCTGATGACGCTCACCAGCCAGTACATCAGATTCATCATAGACACACAGCGCCGCCTGGAGGAAGAGGAGGTAAGTGTGCACACTCAGTAGACGCAACAGTACAATTAAATCCTAATTAACTAATGTAATGTATGGGAAATCATTTGCCCTCAAATACCACCAAATTTATCAGTCTGTTACCCAGAGTCCAGATATAGCTTTAGGACAGTGTACAGTGGTGAAGCAAACTATTTCATCCTAGTGTTGCCACACATCACATCCCCACTACAGTATATGTCTCTCATTCCCTTACACTATGTGTATTTAGTCAAATCATGTCACATAATCTGTAAACATGACTCTGATTTGGCCTCTGGCTTTGGCCCTGAATTCAGTCACATTTTCAAACTGCTCAACTGCTTTTCCAACAATTTTAATTTGATAATTACTTCTTTATTTCTTCCTGAAATCACCCACACTCGTAGTTTGAAGGCTTCAGTTTGGCTTCCTACCTTCTCAGATGCATTATTTTTAAATTTACCTTTGCTTCCCCCCCTTTTTTTCTTCCTTTCTAACTTTCTGTTGTGTTTGATCCTTTTGACCTGCTCGCCAGTGCTTTGTCATGATGAATATTAGTCACGTGCTTAAGAGATGAATTAACCCCAAAGCACCAGGTATTTAAAAACAATCCTCTCAGTCCATTTCATTCGTCTTCACATCAGATCCCCTGTCTGTAGTGAAGGGAAGGTTCACGAGTATTTGGAAATCTTTCATTACTGATGATGTTCTCAGTTCAGTAATGACTTTCATTTCCCTGCCTTCTAGTTGGCATCAGCTTACTGTAAGATGTTGGCTTTGGAAGTGTAGATATCAGCATTTAATGAGATTTGCAAGCAATTATAATAATTTGTATTGTCTTAATTAAACAAAGTATAATGAGAATGTAGTGGCATAAAAGCTTTTCAACTCTTTGGAAAAACCTGTGATTGCTGACAGTACTGTTTAGAGCTGCAGCAAATTAATATGTCCCTTACTGGTTAGTCTGCTGAGCATGAAATAATATGAAACATCAACGGTAGATTTTTAAAATGCCTAAATGGGAGTGATGTTTTCAGATGTCTTGATTTGTTTGTCCAAAACCCAAAGATAAGTCTTAAAGTGAAAAACAAAGACAGGCCGCAAATCCAGTCATTGTATTTTATTTTTTCACTACTTATTGTGCTTGATACATCTGCCAAATCAAACATGCAGAGCTATCTGCTGTTGCAGCCCCTTGTGAACAAGGGAGCAGCCGAGAGTAGCTTCTTCTGTTGTGCTTGATGAATGACAGTTGAGTGATTTTTAAAATAGGCAACTGTTTAATTCTAATGATTTTCTCTAGCAAATAAAATCAGGAAACTGGTGCTATTATAAAAGAAATCAGCTGTTCCCTGTTAAATGAGAGCTCAGTTAAAGGGTCAGTATGACAGGTTTCTAAAATGTTGAACCTTCCTTGTAGGTATCAGTCACCACAACACAGCCTTCTTACCATTCTTACTAAACAGTAGAAATCATCTCTGGATGTTTGCTGTTGTCAGACTTGGATTTCTGTCGTGTCCCTTAGATTTAAATCCAAGCTTACTGTGTTATATGTTACATGAAGTCATGCTGTTTGCTGCATCACTATGCTCTTCTTCTTACTGATGGTATTGTTTTTCTTTAAATTCTGATTGCCACAAAATATATATATTTGGGCTTATTTAAGTCTGTGGCAGCTTTTCATCTGCACTCAGTACTTTTTGCATGCTGCTAATTATTTATTCTTTATTCTCCTATTTGTTCCTTATTATTTTGTACTTTTCACTAAAATCTGTTTATGTTAAGAAATAACCTTACCCCTACTTATCAAATCGTGACTGAATTATGCAACAATTTAAATCCTAGCAATTACATATCAAAGTTTTTTACTAAAATACATCAGCAGCAACAAAGCCTTCACACCTTGAACACTGTGATGAGTTTACTTTTAAACTGAATTGTTTTTACCAACTCCATAATATAAAGAACTGTAAAATATTACCAGACTTTTTACACAGATTATGCATGAAAGCAACATGTAGTGTTGTCCTGTGTTGTGAAGTAAAGTGTCATACATTGTGTTCCATACATTAAATGAACATGAGAAGCATTTCCCAATACAGTATTTTCCCTCCAATTAACAACTGTTCTATATAACGAGCCAAAACTGTAACATATTTTCATGTACCTACATTTTCATGTACCTATAGTTATATTTTATAATCTAACACCTCTAACATGCAATTCCCTTCACTCCCCCTTTACATTTACTAATGCAGAAAGCTTCTGAAAAAGTTAAAGAAGAGGAGAGGAAAAGGATGGCCGAGATGCAGGCAGAATTAGATAAGCAGAAACAGTTGGCTGAAGCACATGCTAAGTCTGTGGCCAAAGCAGAGAAAGAGGCAGAAGAGCTCAAGTTAAAGATGAAGGAAGAAGCCAATAAGAGGCAAGATGTAGCAGTGGATGCTGAAAAACAGAAGCAAAACATTCAGCAGGAGCTGCATCAGCTGAAGAGTCTGTCAGAGCAGGAGATCAAGTCCAAGAATCAACAGCTGGAAGAGGCACTAGTCAGTCGTACCAAGATCGAGGAAGAAATACACATAATTAGAATTCAGTTGGAGACAACAATGAAACAGAAGAGCACGGCTGAGACTGAGTTACAGCAGCTCAGAGACAAAGCTGCTGATGCTGAGAAGCTCAGGAAGGCTGCTCAAGAGGAGGCAGAAAGGCTTCGCAAGCAGGTGACCGAGGAGACTCAGAAAAAGAAAAATGCTGAAGATGAGCTAAAGCGTAAATCTGAAGCAGAAAAAGAAGCAGCCAAACAAAAGCAGAAAGCACTGGATGACCTGCAGAAATTTAAACTACAAGCCGAAGAAGCAGAGAGGCGCATGAAACAAGCTGAGGAGGAAAAACTGAGGCAGATTAAAGTTGTAGAAGAGGTGGCACAGAAGACTGCTGCCACACAGTTGCAAACCAAAGCCATGTCGTTCAATGAACAGGCAACAAAACTGGAAGAATCTCTCAAGAAAGAGCAAGGAACTGTTCTTCAGCTGCAGGAGGAAGCTGAAAAACTCAGGAAACAACAAGAGGAAGCTGACAAAGCCAGGGAGCAAGCAGAGAAAGAGCTAGAAACATGGAGACAGAAAGCCAACGAGGCTCTCCGCTTGAGGCTACAAGCTGAGGAGGAAGCTCAAAAGAAGAGTCAGGCTCAAGAGGAAGCGGAGAGACAGAAGGTTGAAGCGGAGCGAGATGCCAAGAAAAGAGGTAAAGCTGAAGAGGCTGCACTTAAGCAGAAGGAGAATGCAGAAATGGAGCTGGAAAAACAGAGGAAATTTGCTGAACAGATAGCTCAACAAAAACTATCTGCAGAGCAAGAATGCATACGTTTAAAGGCTGACTTTGAACATGCTGAACAGCAGAGGGGCCTGTTGGATAGTGAGCTCCAGCGTCTGAAGAACGAGGTGAATGCTGCAGAAAAACAGAGAAAACAACTCGAAGACGAACTGGCTAAAGTCAGAAGTGAAATGGACGCTCTACTACAGATGAAGATTGAAGCTGAGAAGGCGACACTGTCAGACACAGAAAAGAGCAAACAGCTTCTTGAGTCTGAAGCGCAGAAAATGAAACAACTTGCTGAGGAAGCCGCTAGACTGAGATCAGTTGCTGAAGAGGCAAAGAAGCAGAGGCAGATTGCAGAGGATGAGGCAGCCCAGCAAAGAGCTGAGGCAGAAAAAATCCTCAAGGAAAAACTGGCTGCCATCAATGAGGCAACTCGACTAAAGACTGAAGCAGAGATTGCTCTCAAAGCTAAAGAAGCTGAGAATGAAAGACTAAAGAGAAAAGCTGAGGATGAAGCTTATCAAAGAAAGCTGCTGGAGGACCAAGCTGCTCAGCATAAGCAAGAGATTGAGGAGAAAATCACACACCTTAAGAGCTCATCTGACTCTGAGCTGGAGAGACAAAAAACTATTGTGGAAGAAACTTTGAGGCAAAAGAAGGTGGTCGAAGAGGAGATTCATATCATCAGAATCAACTTTGAGAAAGCCTCAAAAGAGAAGTCAGATTTAGAGGGTGAATTAAAGAAACTCAAGGGTATTGCAGATGAGACCGAGAAGAGCAAACTTAGAGCTGAAGAAGAAGCAGAGAAACTAAAAAAGCTTGCTGCAGAGGAAGAGAAGAAGAGGAAAGAGGCTGAGGAGAAGGTAAAGAGGATAACTGCAGCTGAAGAGGAGGCAGCTCGTCAATGCAAAGCCGCTCAGGAGGAAGTCGAACGCCTCAAAAAGAAAGCTGATGAAGCAAATAAGCACAAAGAGCAAGCTGAGAAAGAGGCAGACAAGCAGGTCATTCTAGCCAAAGAGGCAGCACAAAAATGCAGTGCTGCAGAGCAGAAAGCTCAAGATGTTCTCAGTAAGAATAAAGAAGACAGTCTTGCTCAGGAGAAGCTTAAGGATGAATTCAAAAATGCTAAGAAACTTGCAGAAGCTGCTGAGAAAGCCAAAGAGAAAGCAGAGAAAGAGGCTGCCTTGCTCCGCCAAAAAGCTGAAGAGGCTGAAAAGCTGAAACAGGCTGCAGAAGAAGAAGCTGCTAAACAGGCCAAAGCTCAGAAAGATGCAGAGAAACTGAGAAAAGAAGCAGAGGAAGAGGCCTCTAAGCGAGCTGCAGCTGAGGAAGCAGCGCTAAAGCAGAAGCAGCAGGCTGATGCAGAGATGGCCAAGCATAAAAAAGAGGCAGAACAAGCACTTAAGCAGAAGTCACAGGTAGAGAAGGAACTTACACTGGTTAAACTTCAGCTGGATGAAACTGATAAGCAGAAGAAAGTGTTGGATGAGGAGCTTCAGCGAGTTAAAGGTGAAGTAAATGATGCCGTCAAGCAAAAGGCACAGGTGGAAGATGAACTGTCAAAAGTTAAGATCCAGATGGAAGAACTTATGAAGCTTAAGATCAAAATTGAGGAAGAAAACCGGCGCCTGATGCAGAAGGACAAAGACAGTACACAGAAATTACTTGCAGAGGAAGCAGAGAAAATGAAGAGCCTCGCAGAGGAAGCTGCTAAACTCAGTGTGGAGGCTGAAGAAACTGCCAGACAAAGGCAGATTGCTGAGTCTGACTTGGCTGAACAGAGGGCACTTGCAGAGAAAATGCTGAAGGAGAAAATGCAGGCTATCCAAGAGGCTACAAAACTGAAAGCTGAAGCAGAGGAGCTCCAGAAACAGAAAAACCAGGCACAAGAAAAGGCTAAAAAACTTTTAGAGGACAAACAACAGATCCAACAGCGCCTTGATAAAGAGACAGTGGATTTCCAGAAATCACTGGAAGCTGAGCGAAAGAGGCAGCTTGAAGTTGCAGCTGAAGCAGAGAAACTGAAATTGAAGGTAAAAGAGCTCAGTGATGCTCAAGCTAAAGCTGAAGAGGAGGCAAAGAAATTCAAGAAACAAGCAGATGAAGCAAAAACTCGTCTTAAAGAGACTGAAAAACAAACTACAGAAATCGTTGTGCAGAAGTTGGAGACACAGAGGCTACAGAGCACGAGAGAAGCTGATGACTTGAAGAAAGCCCTAACTGACCTTGAAAAGGAGAAAGAGAAACTGAAAAAAGAGGCAGAGGAGCTTCAGAAGAAATCTAAAGAGGTATTGTGACCCAAATTAACTCTGTGAATCAGTTTGAAGACCTCTTACAATTAATATTGTCCTGTTAAAACGTAAACTACAGTACAATGTTTGTGGAAGCATACTTAAATACATTACAGAGAGAAATGGTTCAATTTATGTAAAATTTAATTGCAGCGCATTAAGCAAATGGAGCACTATCACTCTGTGTGCTAAATATAAGGCTAAAGCTAGGAGACTGGTGCTGGTGTTTCCACTGGACAAAGATATACTAGCAGTACCCAGTCTTGATGCTGAGATAATGAACTGACTGCTAACTGTAGCTTCATACAGACAAGAAAGTATTGCTATTTTAAGTATAGAGATATACTCAATTATTCCTTCAAATATCTAAGTTACATGTATTAATGAGTGATATTTCACTAACAGTTTACCGCCTTTTTTCTTAATTTTTTTCCTAACAGATGGAAAATGCCCAACAAGCGCAAATTGAGCAGCAGAAAGCCGTACTTCAGCAGTCTTTCCTTACAGAGAAGGAGGTGCTGTTGAAAAGAGAAAAGGCTGTTGAAGATGAGAAAAAGAAGCTTGAGAAGCAGTTTGAGGATGAAGTAAACAAGGCCAAGGCTCTTAAAGATGAACAAGAACGTCAGCGTAAGCTAATGGATGAGGAGAAGAAGAAACTTAAGGAAATTATGGACGGAGCTGTAAAGAAACAAAAGGAGGCTGAAGCAGAGATGAAAAACAAGCAGAAAGAATTGGATGTGCTTGAAAAGAAAAGGGTTGAACAAGAAAAACTCTTAGAAGAGGAGAACAAAAAGCTCAGAGAGAGACTTCAGAATCTCGAGGTTGCTTCAAAGCAGGGTGCATCCACAATGAAGGAAATTGAAGTTCAGACTGATGAGGTCCCAGAGGAGCAGCTAGTTGCTATGACAATGGTGGGAACAACAAAGAAAGTTTTCAATGGCTCTGTTGAAGTGGATGGAGTGAAGAAAGATGGAGACTCAACGTTGGCATTTGATGGAATAAGAGAGAAGGTCCCCGCTGAAAGGCTTCATGACATTGGTGTCCTGACCAAGAAGGAGTTTGATAAATTGAAAAAGGGCAAAGTCTCTGTACAAGAACTTGGAAAAACAGAGAAGGTAAAAGCATATCTTAAGGGGGAAAGCTGTGTTGGAGGTGTGCTGACTCCATCCAAAGAGAAAATGAGTGTCTATCAGGCCATGACAGAGAACAAGATTACTCCAAACACTGCTACAATGCTCCTGGAAGCTCAAGCAGCATCGGGCTTCATTGTTGATCCAGTGAAAAACAAGCTTCTCTCTGTAGATGAGGCTGTTAAGGAGGAGTTAATTGGCCCTGAACTCCATGACAAGATGCTGTCTGCAGAGCGAGCAGCCACTGGTTTTAAAGATCCCTTTACTGGAGCCAAAATTTCTCTTTTTGAGGCCATGAAGAAGGGACTTATTGAGAAAGAGCAGGCCACAAAATTCCTAGATGTACAGCTTACAACTGGTGGCATTATTGACCCCATCAACAGCCACAGAGTTCCACTTCAAACAGCCTACAAGCAGGGTCAGTTTGATGTAGACATGAACAAGAAACTCACTGATCCCAAAGATGGCTGCAAATTATTTATTGACCCCAGCACTGAGGAGCAACTCACTTATAAACAGTTATTGGAGAAATGCACTAAGGATGCAGAGACTGGCCTGCTGATATTACCAGTGACAGAGAAAGCCGCTCAAACAGAGAGAACATACACAGATGTGGAGACTAAAGAGATATTCAGTAAATCAAATGTTGATGTTCCTTTTGGAAGGTTCAAAGGAAAAACTGTCACCATTTGGGAAGTCATAAATTCAGAATATTTCACTGAAGAACAAAGAAGAGAGCTAATCCGTCAGTACAAGACTGGCAAGATCACAGTGGAAAAGATCATCAAAATTGTCATCACTGTTGTGGAAGACAAGGAGAAGAACAATGAAAATGTGTTCCATGGGTTGAGGGCTCCAGTCTCTGCCAATGAACTGCTAGAGTCCAAGGTTATAAACAAAGACTTGTTCAACAAGTTGAGTAATGGAAAGATAACAGTTAAAGAGATCTCTGAGATGGATCCTGTGAAAAAGGCACTGCATGGAACACCGAGCATTGCTGGTCTGTTCTATGAACCAACCAAGGAAAAAATGCCTTTCTATCAAGCTATGAAAAAAGAATTACTTTCTCCAGAGACAGCCTTGAATCTTCTTGAAGGTCAAGCAGCAACAGGGTTTATAATCGATCCTGTAAAAAATGAAAGAGTCCCTGTTGATGAAGCTGTTAAGTCGGGTCTTGTCGGCCCAGAGCTGCATGAGCGACTTCTGTCAGCAGAGAGAGCTGTCAGTGGCTACAGAGATCCATACACAGGAAAAAAGGTGTCTCTATTTGAAGCCATGAATAAAGGCCTTATCAAGAGAGAACATGGCATCCGTCTTCTAGAAGCACAACTTTCAACAGGTGGAATTATTGACCCCATTAAAAGCTATCGCATCCCACATGAGATCGCCTGCAAGCGTGGATATTTTGATGAGGAAATCGGCAAAACCTTGAACACAAACACTGATGAGACAAAGGTCTTCTATGATCCCAACTCACAAGAGGATGCAACTTATGCTCAGCTCTTGAATAAATGTGTCATAGACAAAGAAACTGGACTCCCATTGCTCTCCCTCTCAAAGAAAGCTCCAAAGCCAAAAGAAGACAAACAGATTACAGAAGCTAAAACAAAGGAAGCCTTGAACCAAGCCACCATGGAGCTGGAGTATGGACCTTTCAAAGGTAGGAAAGTCACAATCTGGGAAATCATACACTCTGAATACATCACTGAGGAACAAAGGATAGAATTGATTCGCCAGTACAGAATGGGACACGTGACAATTGAAAAACTGATAAAGATTGTGATAACAATGGTTGACGAAAAGGAGGACAAAACAAAGGAAGAAGCCTGCTTTGAAGGCTTAAGGGCACCAGTCACTGCCAGCTCATTATTCAATTCCAACATCATTGATAAGGCTACATTCGATCAACTCCAACAGGGTAAAAAGACACCCAAAGAAGTCAGTGAAACTGATAAAGTCAGGAAGTACCTGCAGGGCACAGACCACATTGACGGTATCACTATGGAAGATACAGACGAAAAGTTAAGCATCTATCAAGCAATGAAAAAAGGTATTTTGCAACAGAGCACTGGGCTCGCATTGCTTGAGGCCCAAGCTGGAACTGGTTTCATAACTGATCCAGTCAAAAACCTGAAATACTCTGTGGATGATGCTGTGAAAGTTGGAGTTGTTGGTCCAGGGCTTCATGAGAAACTCCTCTCAGCTGAAAAAGCAGTGACAGGATACAAAGATCCATATACAGGCAATAAAATTTCTCTGTTGCAAGCCATGAAGAAAGAGCTTGTATTGAGGGAGCATGCTATTCCCCTTCTTGAAGCTCAATTTGCCACTGGAGGGATAATTGATCCAGTCAGCAGCCATCGTGTTCCCAATGATGTGGCCATTCAGCGTGGCTACTTCAGCAAACAAATGACTAAATCTTTCAATGAACCCACAGGTGATGTTAAGGGCTTCACTAATCCTAACACCAATGAAAGAGTGACCTACAAGGAGCTGCTGGAGAAATGCAAAAGAGATCCCAACACTGGTCTATGCTATCTCCCTCTGTCAAAGGTTGAAGCTCCTGCTCCTGTTGAGAAATCTTACCAGTACTCAGAAGAGCAAGCCCAAACAGATCTAGCTAATACTCAAATTGAGATCCCACTCAAGAGTTTTGCAGGAAAGAGTATGACCATTTGGGAAGTCATGAACTCAAATTTGCTTCCAGCAGAGGAGAGGCGCCGCCTCATGGAGCAGTATCGCTTGGGGCAAATCACAAGGGAAAGAATGCTAATTGTCATTATTGAAATAATTGAACAAAGGGAGACACTAAAGTCTGAGCAGAGTATGTCATGTGATGTCATCAGAAGAAGGGTTACGATTGATGAACTGTACAATGCTCGAATTATTGACTTGCATACATACAACCTTCTGAAACAAGAAAAGATGAATATTCGGGAAGTAATGGAAATGCCATCAGTAAAGCAGTACCTCTTTGGCACTGGTTGCATTGCTGGAATTATGTCAGACAGTCCTCCAAAGATCAGCATTTACCAGGCTATGAAGAATGGACAGATTAAGCCTGAAGTTGCTTTGAATCTCCTCGAGGCTCAAGCAGCAACAGGATTCATGATTGATCCAGTTAAAGATGAACTTCTAACAGTTGATGAAGCTGTACGTAAGGGGCTTGTGGGCCCTGAACTGCATGACAAACTTCTCTCTGCTGAGAGAGCAGTTACGGGTTACAAGGATCCATACAGTGGAAAAGTGATTTCTCTCTTCCAGGCAATGAAAAAAGACCTCATACCTGAGGACTATGCCTTGAGGCTTTTGGAGGCCCAGAATGCCACTGGAGGACTGATGGATCCTGAATACTACTTCCGCCTTCCCATAGATGTTGCCATGCAGCGTGGATACATCAACAAGGAGACACTCGAGAGAATAACTGAGCCTACTGCGGATGTGCAAGGTTACACTGATCCAACAACAGATGACAAACAGTCCTATGCCCAGCTACTGAAAAGATGCAGAGTGGATAAAGAAAGTGGTTTGCGGCTGTTTTCACTGGCAGACAGAAGGCTTCTTTTTAAGGGTCTCAGAAAACAAATCACTGTGGATGAGCTGCTCCGGTCACAGATTATCAACCAAAAGACATACAATGAGCTCACTGAGGGGGTCATCACAGTGGAGGAGGTCAGCAGGGATGTGAAGAAATACCTCGAGGGGACTAGCTGTATTGCTGGTGTGTATGTAGAATCAAGCAAAGATCGTCTCTCAATTTACCAAGCAATGAAGAAAAACATGATCAGACCAGGAACTGCCTTTGAGCTTCTTGAGGCTCAGGCTGCCACAGGTTATGTAATTGACCCAATTAAGAACCTAAAACTAAATGTCAATGAAGCTGTTAAAATGGCTGTTGTTGGACCAGAGTTTAAAGACAAACTCCTCTCAGCTGAGCGAGCTGTCACAGGCTACAAAGACCCTTATTCTGGCAAGGTTATCTCTCTTTTCCAGGCCATGAAAAAAGGACTCATTCTGAAAGACCACGGCATTCGTCTGCTGGAGGCTCAGATCGCTACTGGTGGAATAATTGATCCACAGGAGAGCCTCCGTTTGCCAGTAGAAACAGCGTATGCACGTGGTCTCTTTGATGAAGAAATGAATGCTATCCTCACTGACCCTTCTGATGACACAAAAGGCTTCTTTGACCCCAACACTGAGGAAAACCTCACCTACCTCCAGCTGATGGAGAGATGTATGATAGACCCAGAGACTGGCCTTGCTCTTCTGTTGCTGAAAGAAAAGAAACGTGAGAGGAAGACATCGTCCAAGTCTTCTGTTCGTAAACGAAGGGTTGTCATCGTTGATCCAGAGTCGGGCAAAGAGATGTCTGTGTACGAGGCGTATCAGAAAGGACTTATTGACCACCAGACTTATCTAGAACTTGCAGAGCAGGAGTGTGAATGGGAGGAAATTACCATCACTTCATCTGATGGAGTTGTGAAATCCATGATCATTGATAGGAGATCTGGTCGGCAGTATGATATCGATGATGCAATCTCAAGGGGCTTGATTGATAAGTCGGCCCTGGATCAGTACCGATCAGGAACGCTGTCCATCACAGAATTTGCAGACATGCTGTCTGGAAATATGAGCGGAAGCAGGTCACGATCATCATCCTTTGGCTCCTCTTCCTCCTACCCCATGAGCCCAGTACCTTCCATAAAAACACCAGCAACCACATGGAATGACCCAACAGAGGAAACTGGCCCTATAGCTGGAATCTTAGACACAGACACACTGGAGAAGGTGTCTGTCACGGAGGCCATTCACAGAAACCTTGTGGACAATATAACAGGTCAAAGGCTACTGGAAGGTCAGGCCTGCACAGGAGGCATCATCGACCCAAACACTGGAGAGAAATTCTCAGTTGCAGATGCAATGAATAAAGGGCTCGTGGATAAAATTATGGTGGACCGTATTAGTTTAGCCCAGAAGGCATACAATGGATTTGAAGATCCCAGGACTAAAACCAAAATGTCAGCAGCCCAAGCTCTAAAGAAAGGCTGGCTGTACTATGAAGCTGGACAACGGTTTCTAGAGGTCCAGTATCTCACCGGTGGGTTGATTGAACCGGATGCTACAGGCAGAGTCTCCATAGATGAGGCCGTGAGGAAGGGCACCTTAGATGCACGCACTGCACAGAAGTTACGAGACGTTAGTGCATATTCAAAATACCTCACGTGCCCTAAAACCAAGTTGAAGATCTCCTACAAGGATGCAATGGAAAGGAGCATGACAGAGGAGGGGACTGGTCTGCGACTACTTGAAGCATCATCTCAGTCAAGCAAAGGCCTTTACAGTCCTTATAGCATCAGCGGGTCTGGCTCTGCTACTGGTTCACGGTCTGGCTCTAGAACTGGTTCCAGGTCAGGCTCCAGAAGAGGCAGCTTTGATGCCACAGGATCAAGCTTCACAACAACCTTCTCTTCTTCTTCCTACAGTTCACCAAGCTATGGCCGCCGATACTGAACTGAAAGGAATGAATTTCTAAGGGAAGGATATGCTATAAAGCCACAATGCTCACCAGATGCCTAACTCTCAGTGGAATAAAGACTACCTTTATTCTGCTCTGCATGGGGCTGTTACATGACTTTCAATATTTAATTTTTAAGTTGAATAATTTTGTTTATTGTATATGTCACATTTACATTTAGTGTTTATGCTATCTCATCAGAATTTCTGATTATGTACTGTAAGCAGCTAGCAACCGCTCATTATTTTCAGTATCTATCACAGATGTTTCAAGTGTACATGATATTTTTTAAGTTTAACATCATAAGCATTTACTGTTCCAAAAACACTTAAATGAAATACTGTTTGTTACACTGTAACCAAAAGTGTTCATGACCCTTAGCTTAAACTGTTAGAACCAAATTGGATGTACAAACTAAAATTCCTATACATTTGTATATTTCTGAATATTGAGGAAAATCTTAGGTAAAGAAAGATAAAAGCAACTCTGCAGAGCAGAATATCGAGTCTCCTGAAGATGAATTAAACTGCTATAGGGATGCCAAGCTTCAAGATCTTTTATCTCCTGGGCAACACTGCCGTATAGACTCTGCCAGTATGTGAAGTCTTCTCCATTCCCATTTGTCTGTCTTCAAACCAAGAGTATACTCCCACAAAAGAAACAATAATGTAGCTTAATATGACGATTAACACCATCAGACACTTCTGGACTTTACACTTTAAACTTCAAGACCAATATAATGAAATCCCTGCCTTTCTGGACACTTTAAAAGGTAGGTAGACACATTTTATCTTTTGATTACTTTAAATTTTATGCTCTGCTTGTGTAATTCAGTGAAGTCTAATGTTTTTCTTCAATGTTGAATTTTTCTATTTCACAGTTCACCTTGCTCAGACGTCTTCCAGAGACCCATGGTGTAATTTGGATTTTGACCTTCACTGTTATCGAGGATTTTATGCAACAGCACTAAAACACATTCGCACTTACAATATTATATTAGTTTCTTTTGACAGTGGACCATTTTGAAACTTGCATCTAACCTTGAACTCATTTAAAGGCCTAAACCATGCTTTGTAAGTGCCTGCAAAATACTGTTTAACACTTTACTGGGATGATGAGTTTTAGGAGATGGTTCCCTCTGTAAACTGACTGAAAAAGCAGTGCTACCCATAATTTAATGAATAGTGTGTTATCAGGTAAGCCTTTTTACAGTCTGTTACAGTGTGTCAGAAATATTTCAAGTATTTTTTTTTCCCTTCAAAGGCAAATAATGTCTGTACTGTATATTGATGACTATACAGAGCGCAGTTGCTATAAGCCATGAGTTAGCATTTCTTTGAGAAAGACCTTTAAGCTTTGCACCAGACCCAGTATTTGTATTTTACACTACATATAGCTGTTTTGAGTTTAAATCTCCTTTGTAAACACATTGGATCTGTATCATTTTATTTTCATACTCTAAACTTGCATGAATTACTAACATTTAAAAGGTGCAAAAATGAAATCCATCTGTATCCATTAAAGCATTCGTTTTGTTATGTTTCAAAAGGTTTGAAGGATGTATTTTACTGAGGGTCATCAAGCCTTGTTTAAAATGGTGTATTTATAATAAAAATGGTGGCAAGGAATTTTAATGTAACACCCACCCTGTGTAAATAAACAGGAAAATGCAATGTTTTCTCAAGCGTATTCATTGAAATGCTGGCACATCACACATCAATCTAAAAAGAATAGGTTGGATAATAGATTAAATGTGAATTAACACGGATTGCCAAAGACAAATGAGCATTTTTGTAGCTCAAATATCCTCATAATGGAGGGGAAAAAACATTTCTTTAATAATTACTTCTACCAGTGCAGAATATGTTGCACTTTTCAGTCAACTATGAGCAAACATGCAGTCTCACTTCTTAAAGTACATTGAAATACACTAGATTGACATACCTCCAAATTTTTTCCTTTTGTTCTTCTGTTATATTTAAAAATGCTATGACTGAAATGTATTTTTATTTGTAACCTGTATGACAGTGGAGAAGGTTAAAGGTGGTGTGTCTCAGTTAAGAAAGCCTGATTGCTGATTTAAGCAGAGCAGGGGTCTCGAATGGCTCTTTTGCCCATCTCCAGTGGCTTTGACAAAAAAAACCTACGTGAATATAAAAATGAAAAACAGCTTTTTATTTCAATTTATCATTGATGTACATGACTAAAAATGTGCACCCTATACTGTCGATTAAAAAAATGTTTTAGCATGTGCATCACAGCCTACGTCTATCACCTGGCACCTTATCTTAATTTTGCTGAATCTCAGTAGGTGGTTAGCAGAGATGTAGACAGATAAATAGCCAGAATTGAGCCCTGTTTTAAAGCTATTAGGCTGCTATGTTTTCCACTTCACAGAAGTAAAACTTATAGTTTATTTTCTATAATTTAATAATTTCAATAAAGGGTAATGAAAATGCCAAGTTAAAGTACCAAATAATCATAAATATCCCACTGCAGAGTAGTTACATATGGTTAAAGATTTTAATTATTTACACCTATTAGTATAGTTCATAGGCTCATTTATCCTTTATAGGCTGTCACCTTCATTATAAAGTTTCAATAAAAATTTATCTTGCGATATTAACGGTTGCCACCCCTGAAGCAGAGTGATACTGAAAACCAGTACAAGTCTGAAAAAGTCATCCATTAATGGTCAAGTTTGCTTTTTTGGTGGTGGTGTAGTTGTTAAAGACTTGTCAAAAATCATTATGTATTTTATATTATTCACTTATGGCTTCATATATGACTTACTGTGTAGAGGTGTAGGGAAACACAAGACAAACATCAACTCAGTCTTTTAACTACAGAAAAAAAAATAAAGCCATGCGAATGATAACAAACGAACCCTATCAGGAGTCAACAAATCCATTATTTATTCAGTTAAAAACACTGAAATTCAAAGATTTAGTAGATTATAATATAATTCAATTATGTATTTGTTTATCACATGGTCAAAAAGACTAATTCTGAGCCAGATAATTAACATTAAAATCAAATAATTCATACAAACAGTATCAGCTAAAATTTTATCTTAGTCAAAAGGCTTGTTGTCAGTATACCATCTATTCTGTAAGGTTAACCCTTAGCCGGTGCTTGAACTAATTTCCTAAGAATTTGCTGACATTTTTCCTGATGGGCAGCAAAAGGTAAGATTGAATTCAAATCTTTGATTTCAACAACTCAAAGTTTCTCCTCAAACATTTTTGCTGCCCTCAAAGAGGTTCTAACTGCACCCAAACTGTAATAAATAATTAATTTCTTATATTAGTGTTTCATTTACACAAGTATATATCAGATTTCTGTCAAAAAGTTAACAAGGAAGCATTGACTGTTCTGTTAAACTCGCTCCTGCTTGAAAAAACCTGCAAATAAGATTAAAATCAAAAGCTGCCTTAAATAAAAGTACACAAGTTTACACTTTTTCTCAGTTTCTTTGGTTCATTCCCTGAATTATCCTTAAAAGGTTGCTAAACACCAAGTCCAGTTATTGAAATGCTTCATGCAAACAGTACCACATATTTGGTCTCTCAAAAGCAGCTCAACATGTCACTGCCTTCAGATGCATTGTTTAAAAACGCCACAGTCAAAAGGCTTGCTGTCAGGATCTTTCTGTGGGGTGCAGGCTATATACATTTTATGGAGTCCGATATGAGATTGGACAGGATAATTCAGTGTAATCAGCTGAAGAGACACAGGCACTGAAACAAGTGCTATTTACAGAACTGTAGAGCACAAAAAAAAAAAAAAAAAAAAAAAAAAAAAAATACAAACAAACATC
>VUQS01000121.1:2896-29695 GCA_015108495.1 Heterochromis multidens | reverse complement strand
CTGTTATATTACAGAAAGATTCAAATTGGTCTTATGTGTGAAACTCCAGATTTACAGTCCTCACCCTGTGTGTGATGGTTGTTCAGCTCTCATACATAAAACGAAATAAATTCAAGCCAGAGACACATATCTGATCAGAGACCACAAAGCAAATGTATCCCACAGTGCCTGTGGTCCTTTATGAATCAAAGTAATTTGGATATCTTAAGCTTGCTGATGCAGAATGTACATTATTCTTGATCACTCTGTTTTCTATATACGTAGATATTTCCATTTTTGACTAAAATATGCTCTTACACAGCTTAAACATCATTTTCAGCTACATGTAGCATTTTTGAACCTACAGTTAGGTGTCTCAGTATAACATGTTGACACTGAAATGAACAGATTAATATACATCAATGAGTTACAATATTAAAACCGCCAACAGGTGAAGGGAATAATATTGATTGTTACATTACAATGCCACCTGACTTTGACGTGCCAAATTTTGCTAGCTAGATGACAGACCAAAAGCTGTCCAATGAAGGACAACTGGTAAACCTTTGAAAGGGTTGTTGAAATACTTGATGAGTAAAGGCTGGCCTTTGCTGTGGAAATACGTAGTTGAAAACCTTAATGCTGGCTGTGATAGGAAGGTGTCAGGATACACAGTGCATTGCAGCTCGCTGTGTGTAGGGCAACATAGCCACAGACTGGTCAGAGTGCTCATGCTAACCTGTGTACACCGCTGAAAGCGCCTTCAATAGCGATATGGACATATTGGCATCAATAGACGAAGGTCAACTTCTCAGATGAGTCATATTTTCTTTTACATCACACAGACAGCCAGGTGTATGTGCAACACAATATAGGTTAACTCAATGCCGCAATCCTCCCAGGAATGGAAGTACCAGCAAATTAGAGTCAAATGTGAGGCCATCTGTCCAACAGCTACAATTCTGCTGAAATTGGATCATGCAACAGGACAATGATCCCAAGCACAGCAGCAAATCTACAAGAGAATGGCTGAAAAAGAAAAGAATCAAAGTGTTGCCATAACCCAATAACCATGCAGATCTCATCCCAATTGAAATGCTGTGGCGGGATCTTAAGAGAGATGTGCATAAACGTATGTATGGAAACCTCAGTGAAGAAAATTTCCTCACAGCAATGTGAGAGACTGATAAAGTTATACAGAAAATGACTACTTCAAGTTATTGATGCTAAAGGTGGTTCTACAAGCTATTGAATGATGAGGTGTACTTAGTTTTTCACAGGACTGCATAGAATCCAATGAAAACTTTCTTTTTCACATGCCTGCAGAAGCAGGATTAAACATAGGGAATTATGGGAAGAAGGCATGCCAGCAGAGGCATTGTTAGACTGGGCAATGTTGTGCAGGGAAACCTTGGCTCCAGACATTCATGTGGTTTTTACTTTCACAAGTGCTACCTAACTAGACATTGCTGCAGACCACATACATCTTCATAGTAATTGCATTACCTGATGACACCAGTCTTTTCCAGCAATAATCCACCGTGCCACACTGTAAATGTTATTGTGGAATGGTTTGGTTTTGACTCGGCTTGTGGCATGTAGGATGGGCTGGAAAATTAATTATAATCAGTGGAGGCTCTGCAACTCACAATACTTAAAGGATCTAGTGCTAACGTCTTGTTGCCTTAATACCAGAGGACATTTTTTGGTTTTGGCAGCATGACAGTGACCTTCACAGTATTAGATAGGTGGTATTATTGTTCAGACGATCAGTCTATTCAGACACACAATTTCCTATGCCCTTAGCCATCAGAGACACTTTTGTGTTGCAGGGTGGAGTAAGTGTAAGTATTTTTCCATCTCCTAACAGATAATGTGCTGTTAATTATACTGGACCACAGTAATTATGGGCAAGGGCTGGTTGTGGGTTATGGCCTCTGTGATTACCGTCTCACTGTAAATGACTTATTTACAGTGTTGTTGATACCTCTTTAGAAAAATGACTATCTCTGAGCATAAAATGGGATCTTTCACAGCTATGGTTCTCTTTAATTAGGATGATTTGGTGACACTCAAATTTATAGTGGAGTTGTGTGGAATTTGACATCCAGCCAGTACAGATGACAGATCAGTTAGAAAACATGCAATATGTCCCTTGACATGGTTGTCTGCAGCTGGCTGAACAGATTTTAGAGTCAGATTTTACAGTTGACCAAGGTGATCTTGGTGAAATGTAGCTGTTAAGGAAACTTCAAACAAGACTGGGCTCTTTATCATATAATTACCAATGATGTTCCAGGGTAAATGTATTAACTGTGTTAAATATATAAACTTCACAGCATCACAGTTGGCTACATTTGAATTATAGCTAAATTAAATGTATGTAATTTAAAATGCATGTATCTGTAGCTACCTTTTGCATTGAGTATAAGATCTAATTTGTTTTTAGGCACCACAGTATTCATGTGGTGAAGTTAGGATCAGTTTCAGCTTTTTAACTCTGTTGCTAAATTACTTTGAAACATCAACTCTCTGCTGCCCAAATACTAACAAGAATGTCATGTGCTGTCTTCATAAAAAATTTTATTTGATATTAAATTATATGGCCAGTGCTGTCATGGCCATCTTTGACAAGTTTGAATATACACCATATTAGTGCTCTCACTTGTATTGACTTTAATGAAGGTACCACACAAATCTTTGACAGTTGTATTTTACCTTTATGCATTATGATCTTGGGTTTTTTTTCATTAGTTACTGTTTCTGTTTCAGTAATAAGATTTTGATGTTACAGCTAATTCTCAGTATCTACCATTACATTACTATACTTGCACTTCGCTTAATTTGTTTTGTTAAATAAACAGAAAAAAGTTAAATATAGATTTGGAAGAAGCTGTATCTTCATTTGTTTAATTGTTCGGTTCTCAACAGGCTTCGTTCTGCGCACACTCGTACTATTTTGCCTGTGTCGCCAGGGTCATGCATCATACATCCATCCCTTCATCTTACCATAATTGCAGCTTGTTTTACTTGAACTCACTTACCTCTCACCACTGTTCTCATCATTTTCCGCTTGCTTACAAGCAGACCAAAGTCACAGTTACACCAGTTGCAGTGTCTAGTATCAGTTTGCCAAAGTGCCTTTCTCCCTCAGTCCTCTCTGATGGGCATTTTGCCCATTTCTACTCCTTCTCATTGAGGATCTCTCAAATTTCCTATTTCTTGTTCCTCTTTATTCTTCATACTTTTTATCTTGTTCCCACCCCCCCTCCTCTAAGTTATGTTTCCTCTCTGATCTCTACTAAGCAAATTTACAGCTTTAATTTCCCCAGAACCATGCATTGCTTCCAGGTGTATACAACCAGCGGTGGTGCTGGGACCCATGGGCTGGGGTCAAGGGTCCCTCTGATTAACAGCCATCCTCTCCTGGGAATGACAAACTTCCCTGGCGCTGTCACCAAGAACTATGATGCTCCTTTGTTTCCCCCTCAGGCAGCTGTGACAGGCTGGCCAATCACAAGGCTGCAGGTTTAAATCTGCCAAATTTTAGACAAAACAAAAGGCTTCTCAGTCTAGCAAACAGATACAGCCCCACTGTTTGACTGGCTGCCTGTTCCACCACCGACAGTGATTACACTGAAGTGCTTAGTGCATATAATTACAAGTAATTGGCAAATAGTAGGCTCTGACCAAACAGAAATTGTTTCATTATGTCTAATTAACACCTTCTTGATTATGGTTAATTACTAATGTTTGATAATGGAGGAGCAAAGTTGTCAGTCTGGAGACAAGCATGAGCCATCTGGATCATTGATAACCATATGTTGGTGCCTTGCTTCACTTTGCTGGGACCAGAGCTGTCAGGGCCACAGACAGTGGCAGGTGTCTCCATTGCATTAGACTCGGCACAAGGTGTAAACACAACTCGCACAGCTCAAATAAACATGTCAAGGCGCACACGCACAAACGTCCCACGCAAGTGCATGCACAGTCAAATGCACACCTACAGTTTTCTAAGTATGTAATTAATTGTTTTCAGCCTCTGAATATTAACTCACTCAATGAGCTTGATTACTGTAAAAAAAAAAAATCAGTTTATATTATTATACTTAATATATTTGAAAGAAAAGGTTATTACTGAAGCAGAATGCATTGTTAAAATACACATAACTGTTAGAGTAAACTGACAACAAGGAAACCATCAGTCCAAAACTTAAGGGACGGTTTAAATGGATGCTATTAGGAGCAAAACAGAGTTCCTTAGAGCTTTCGAAATTATTCGAAGCAGAAGGCTCCCTGCTGTAAATAAAAGAAATTACTCTGGACTAAAATTGTCTGTCTGTCCCAGTTAATTAGCAGCACATGCAATGTGAAATTAGCTATGACGCACTAGGAAAAGAGAGAGATAAATAGTCCCTTATTGGGGAAAGAATAAAGTCAAGACTTGCCATAGGTAGCATTTGTCATGTTTAATTGTGGGATCAATTAAAATTGGGGGATAATGATGATTTATAAGTGTTTGTGCGTAATCTGATATTCATTAAGCCAGCCAGACACACGCTGGTATCAGTTTGTTAATTGTGTTTCCTTTTTCTTGAAGGGTGGCTTTTGAATGCAATTGGCTCAAAGTTTACAAACTCACTTAGCTGAGTGATTCTGTTGTGCGGCGGCCAGGCTCCACTGTGCTGCTACAGTATAGCAACTAAGCATGTCTTCAATGTTCTTTATGAACTACTAGCCAAACCTTTTTTTTTTTTTTTATTATTTGGGGTGGATAACCTTAATTGTCACTACTCACTAACATCAGAGGCCTACCTGGCATGCATCTTGTGTTTCAAAAGCTAATACATTGCTAAATGAGCGACACTGCATAATAAATATTGTTTCAAGGCAGCCACAGCAGTGCCTCTTTTTTGTAGCAGTAACATAACTGCACTCAGTATCTATAAAGCCTTCCTCTTGTGCTATTACAGTGAGAATATATAATTCATATATATATTTTAAGCCACATGAGTGTTTTTAATTGTTCATTTGGAGCTTCAGTGGTATCTCGTCAAATCACGGTTTTGTTCAAATACAAGCGATGGTCAGACAAACAGAACATTCACTTGAACCGTGCGCAATGCAACAAATTTATCATGCACATGTAATGTGTGCTGTTTGAGCACACCAGACAGCAGTGATGGGCGAGCACTTTGTTGTCATGCCCCCCCTTTTTTTTCTACTGCAAGGCTAAGATGTAGGCCAAGTGGAAGAGCGCCAAATGATTCAATGCAGGACAAGATTCTCTTTCAAACAGCGCAGAGCTTTACCCCCTTATTCATTTTCTTAGATTACCATCAAATTTGTGTCACCAGCAAGGCAGCGTTATTGACTCACAGCGATGCACTCTTTTGCTTTCGTTGTTATTAGTTGACATGCTGACATTTTCATATGTGTCTTTACTAATGCCTGCAAATTGCTCTGACCCAAGAACGTGAGAATTGAACAGATAATTTTAATAAGATTCAACTGCAGATGGTACGACGTGCCTGCCTTACACATATAGAATACCAATTGTAACCTGTTTTCAGAGGCAACTAAGGGAGCAAACTGTAATGGGTTTTGACAACATTGTATTAGGCACAACAACTACGCATAATGTACCGAAAAATTGGACGTGAAATTGGAAACACAGCCGAGAACAAAGTAAATTTACATGGTTTGGTAGGTTTGGTGATGTCTGATATCATATTCTCTCATGCAAGCTCTATCTGGAGAGAGAAGGCAGGAGCTGCAAAGGGGGGCTTAACAATGGATATCAGTAAAGAGTGCTTTTAAAGTTAAGGCTGATGGATGGCTTGTCAAAAAAATAATTGCACTGGTATGGAAGTGGGCTCGCGCAAGCTTGCCGATGAGGGGTTGGGTGAGTATGGGGGGTGTCAAAGCGGTGGAGGAGGGAGGTGCGATCAGCAGAGAGCATGATGGGAAGTGACAGTGGTCTGTCAAGAGGCAGTGGCTGCCCAGAGAAGTGTGAAGCCAGAGCTATGAGGTGGCAGGAGAGAGCAGGCTGTCAGAGCAAGAAAGTGGCTTTAATACGGCGAAAACCAAAGGAATCCGCCTGTCAGGCCTGCTCAGCCAAGCCAAGGCGCAGCAGAAACAGGAGAAAGGAGAGGAGATGAGGAACGGATACAGGTGAAAACAAAGGTAGAAAGAGAGAGAGTGAGGGATAGTTTGCAGGAGGAGGGAGGTGGAGAACTGGGGTACGAGTAGTGAGAGTTCTCTGGCAGCAGGAGAGGCATGATGGGAAATTGTGTGGGACAGAAGAACAGGCCCACCCGTCAATTAGAAGTTCCTGAGGAAGGTTTTGGCGAGGTGATAAAACTCATCAGCTCTCCTATTCACTCTCCAGGTGGCATTGGACTAGCTCTGGGCTTCAGTTAACAGTCTGCAGAGCTACTCCTGCGTATTACTGTAGTCAGTATGACTCTATACCGCGTCTCCTACTGTCTCCTAAACTCCCTGCATTGTTACTTTTTCTTCTGCCTCTTAGATCTCTCTTCTTCCAGCAAGAATTTATGCAATCTAAAGGGATGTACATTAAAAAGGTCCTTTTGTATTATCCTGAATGTGAAGAAAAAATACAAAGGCTGATAATTGCTGTAGTAAATCACCCCTTGGCATTTACATATAGTTGTAGAAAATATTTAATGAGGCCCGTCTGCTCCGTCTTGACCTTGTGTGAAAGGCACTTTAATTCTGTGACCCATGAGCAGAAGCTGAGAGACCCGTGTGTTGATTACTGACATGAAAGCATGCTCACACTGGGACAACTGCTTTTGTTTTGTGGGGCTCCATGTACATTATGTTGATGCAGTGCATGACTGATGCAGCATGTGAAGATTCAGTAATGACAGTGTCTTCTTTCTAACATTGTCTTGGTGCTGCATTATGGTTTGGCCTCATTTTATGAATGCCAATTTTCATGAGACTTTCGTGATTCATATTTCTCAGTATATACACTGTTTTGCTGTATTTCATAACCGTACACAGTGGTTCTTGAATGAATACTGAGCAGCAAAGCAGTACACGTAATCTAGAGACCATTTAGTATCAGCTCTTCATTTTTCTACTGCTACAGCTTGTGTGGTATAGCATGAGCCATGATCTGTGTCTTCACATTCATAAACAATTAGTCTTGCCATAATTTATTCCTCATTAAGGGCACATAATTAAAGTTCTCTGTAGTTTCTTTGAACATCAAATTACACTCTCATTTTCTACAAATATAAACTGTGATATTTAAAGGGCCACTAACCACTGCCTCACATTATAAAAAAAAGGTTATTCTGGGAACTTATCATTACAGATCATGATATAATGATACGTTCACTTGTGAACTTTATACTCTGTCAGGCCAATGTAGCATGCAGGAATAGCAGTTGATTGAGAGTCTGTGTATGGTTTTTAATGAGGACAATTTGAGGCTCATCTGGTTTGTACTGCTTAAAAGTCTTCCAGAGTTTGAAGTTATTACCAGGGGCATGTGACATTCATTCAGGCTTTGACTCGGGTTATAGCACTAGGGTTAGGCTGATGAGAAACAGATTAAGCCAGGCCTGTTGGCTTGGAAAGGTTTTACTGCAAATCATGTTTGTGCAGTTTTCTTTAATTTATGAGCTACAGTCCCAGATGAATTGGAATTAATAATTTATCCAAAGTATGTTTTGATCTATATAGGTATTTGTTGGCTGGTAACACAGTGTTGTGCAAAAGTCTTGAGCCACCCCTCATTTCTTTATATTTTGCTAGGAACGTGGGAAATAGGTGCGGTGATTTCTTGAAACATGTTCAGACATACATATATAAGTATATATATATAAAAACAGTATATAAGGTAAAAACAGAGTTTGTACAATTCTAATGAGCTTGAAAGTCAATGTTTGGTATGGCCACCTTTATTCTTCAACACACCCTGAACTCTCTTAGGCAGCTTTCTTGTAGTTTCTTTAAGTAGTCTTCAAGAATAGTTCTCCAGGCTTCTTGAAGGACATTTTGAAGGAAATATTGCTCTTCTTTGGATGTTGGCTGCCCTTTATTTTATTCTCAGTCAATATGATCCCACACTGCTTCAGTGTGTTCACTATGTATTTTACTGTATTGACAGTATGTCTGGGATAATTGTCATGCTGAAAAATGAAGCCGTTACCAATCAGACACTTTCCAGATGGTATTGCATAGTGGATCAAAATCTGATGGTACTGCTGATTGAAGTAGCAGGATGAATTTTGAAGTGTACAGGGTTATACTCTGTGCTTAGATTCAGCCAAACTGATTGGATGGTACTTCACAGTGCAAATATAATAATTTTGCTTTGGATAATGACCCAAAGCATACCGCAAAAGCAACCCAACAGATTTTCAAGGCAAAGAAATGGGATATTCTTCAGTGACCAAGTCAGTCACCTGATCTCAGCCCAGTAGATCGTGCTTTTTAAGTCATCAAAGACAAAACTGAAGGCAGAGAGACCCACAAACAAGCAGCAACCGCAGGTGGTTGCAGAATAGACCTGGCAGAGCATCTTAAGGAGGAAGCACAGCATTTGGTGATGTCCATGAGTTCTAGATTTCAGGGAGTCATTGACTGCAAAGGATTTTCATCTAAGTATAATTTAATATTTAAAATGTAAGGATGTAAGTTTGTCCAGTTACTTTTGAGCCTCTGAAAATGGGGGACTCTGTATGAATATAGCTGTATTTCCTAAACAGTTGGGGCAATTACTTTTGTTAAACCCCTTGAATTAAAACTGAAAGGCTACACTTTAATCACACCTTGATTGTTTGATTTAAAATCCACTGTGGTGGTGTACAGAGGCAAAATTACAAAAATTGTTTCATTGTCCAAATACTTATGGAACTGTTTAACTGTAGATGAGAGAATTGTCATCACTCAGCTGTGTGAACAACAAACATGAAACTAAACCATATTGTTAGCATAAACACTTTAGACACAGATGGAAGAATTGACTTGGCTCTTTACAAAGCTGATTTTTGCCCAGTGACTTCCTGAAGTTTATACTTGTTTGGCGGGTAAACTGTAATTTTCAAGTCACTTTAGAAACAGCCTAGGCTAGCTTTTTTTTTTTTTTTTTTTTTAAGTTAAGCTTAGCTAAGCAACCCAGCTCCTAGCAGTAGAGTATCTGCCTTCTCATCTAAGTCAGGAATAAAATGAATGACTTTCAAAATGTCTTGACAAGGTGGTACCTCCCAGATTGATTTGAAGTTTGCCTTCTACTAGGTAAATTCAGAGAAGAGTCATTGTGCTAACATTAAAAAATGTTCCCCTGATGTGCATTTCACATTAAGAGTTTGTGTGTCATATTGAAAAGGGCAACAAAGGCTAGCTGATTCCACAGCTTGGTATTTTCAACACCAAGGAGAAAGGCACTATGTCAGCACTGATTGGGGAAAAAAAGATAAATAGACTACCAAATTGATGAACTGACTCAAGAGAGAAAGACATAGAGAGAAGGAAGATTGTATGGACAGAAGGGATGGATGGATAGAGCGAAAGCCTCATTTAGTGAAGAAAAGGCTGTTTGGCCTGCCCATACAACAGAGGGCGAGCCCAAAGCCATTGATCTCTTGGAGCCAATGACAGGCCAGAACTCAGCAATAATCATGACAAATGAGCAGAGCCTCTACCAGATGAGAAACTGCCAATAATCACACAGACCCCCCTCCCCCCACCAAAAAACAAAAAAAAGGAAACTAGCAAGGTCACAGTACAGAACAGTGGTATGTCTCAATACTGCTGAGGGAGAGGCTTTAGAAGGGGTACATGTTCATTTATGCCACTGTTCATTACAATAATGTTAATGTCCTATGCTTTTAACAATTTTTTTTAATGTTACTGATAAATTTTAAATACAACAAAGTTCCACTAGTTTTATGACTTGAGAAAACAGTGACATGTGGCAATAGTAGTGATTTTCATGCATTACAAGGTCAGTACCTAAAAGTTAATATCAATCTTTCAGTGTTGTAATGGATACACTGGATAATGAATGAGGCTGCTGACACGCTCCTATAAAGACATTCATGCCTGGAGTGTTCCTCTTTGTAGATTAGAGCTAAACAATAATGATTAAATTGCCGCAGCCAATCAATCTGGGTTTTGATAAAGTATGATTGGTAGCACATTATCCCTTTTCTTTCACTCTGGAGGTAACCGAGACTCAGCATCAGCTCTGACTAGCAGGCTTCCCGCCTCCCTGGATGAAACATTTTCTAATCAGCTTTATCTCTCACATCTGAATTTATCTTATTCATGGAAAATGCCAATATATTAACTGGCTTGTATGATACACAAGGTGACCCTACTGACTTAATGACATAATACATTATCCTTAATGAAGTCAATATCTCGTCTCTTAGCTGTCTGTCTATTGGGCCGATTAATTGCAGTGTCATTAAAGTTAGCTCTCTTTTCATTTGAGCTTGGCAAGTGGCATAAAACTAATGTTCTTAGTTATCAAGCACTGAAATAGGATTGAGGGTGGAGGAAATTACGGGGAGGACAAGGGGGGTTTCCTACAACCTACAGCAGTGTTTTTTTTCTCAATGACACCTTTCACGGATGTATATTAGCAAACTAAAGAACAGATGGGGTTGTAACAATGCATGAACTATTTTTTTTCCTCATGTTAATATTAAGAAATACATTTCCTTGTAATTGCAGATTAATTTATAATATTTTTTTAAGTTTATTTTCCTTTAAAATGGAAGTGTTTACAACATACTTGGACAAATATTGCAGACCTGAAGGTAAAGCAGATATAACACAGACTACTGTTAAAGAGAGGAAAAAGATTGAGTAAGAGTTTTTGGATTATTTTTGACGTTTTAGAGAGAAACTCTGCATTTGTCAGTATAATGTATTGTGAAAGTGTGTGATGCAGCAGTTTTCCATTCCACTGTGACTGGCAGACTGTATAGTGTTTTTAGTAGAAACTGTGCCCCTGTGGCTGTGACTGGGTTCTTAAGGTGGGAAATGGGGCAAGTGGTACTGTCTGCCCTGAACTTGCATAGTAACGACAGAAGTAGCCAGAGGAATCTTAGGGACTTGCAAGTCTGTGGCCATGGCCTAGGGGCTGAAAGTGACACCCTGTCACTTAAACAATAGTTTTGTGATGGTTGCTGTTACTATAATACATGCCGCTGTCACTCAGGTGTTCCAAATATATCTTAGAGATCATGAAAGTTAAGTTGTGCTAATGTGACTTTACCTCTCATTATTTGAATTTAAATTTTTCATATGAGGCTCTACTTCAAAGTAAGGAATTTACCTGTGCAGCACTCATAATCATTCATAGTGACTTCTGTACAGTTCAATCTGTGGAAGGTGTTTAATAAGGGTGAAACCATTTTCAGTGATAGAGATACGTCTGTGTCGGGACACATGCGCAAACACCTGAGCCGAGCCCCCTCTCGCTGCAGCTGACCCCCACTCTGTTTTCTCTCTGTCCCCCCCCTGCCTCTCCCTCATTGCTGAAACACGCACACGGGATGGGGGTAATTTATAACATGTTATCTTTGTCTATAGCTGTGAAATGATATGAAGTAAATCAAGACAGGAATAATGAAAGGCTAAGAATTCATTCCGGTGAGCACATTTTAAGTGTAGTATCTGTTATGGTGGCAGCACCTGAAGAGGCTGGAATGAGACGGGCTGAGGGGCCATAAAGAAGGGGCAGGGTCCATGTTAATGCTGTCTGTCTGTGGTGAGTAATTGGGTTGCACTGATGAGTTGCTTCGAAGACAAAGTGTAAATCCCCCACGCCTGCTGTAAATCTTACATTGTTGGAACAACGTACAATCCCAACAAATACTGATCCTGCCTAGGGGCCTGCTGTGTGTGTGTGTGTCTGTACACCTCCAATTACTATAGTCAAACCGGTGCACCGTGATAGGCTTGTTCTACAGTGCAATTGCATCCCTGTCTTTACCTTAGATTTGGCCCCTGTTGTTACACTGCTGAGCTTGTTTTCGAGCAAGATTGTCACCGTCTCACCAGCTGTGCTTTTGTGCTGAAGTTGATTGTTAGTTGGCTTTCGACATTGAGGAGTTTTTTTTTTCTTTTGGCTGAGAAGTACCTGCAGTAACTGCTCAGTGAACTATGATGGATTTAGTTGTTGCTTTATTCGTGAATTTACCACTTCAACTGTATGAATATTTACCCTCTGCATTTTTTCCAGTGGGATTTTTACATTATACATCACATTTGAAAAGACAGTTCATGTTCTCATACCACTACTTCCATAACTGATACTGTTTTTAATAATTATGACAATAGTTTTGCAATGGGGGGGGGGTTAAAAAATTTTTGGTGCTAAAATTTAAATTCTTTGTCAACTCTTGATGTGGACCCCAGGGCGAATATTTGTTGCTGTGGTAACAACTAACAGAGATCCAGTTAATGAATATCTAAATATTTGTTGGTTCATGCATATCAGATATTCACATTTTTTGGTATATTTAGATATTAGTATATTTTTTGGCAATCTCAGGAAGGCGTATTGAGTCCATATACTAAGTTTAGTGTCAATACGTGAAACAGTTGTTAAAATTGTGATCTCACCTCATCTTTGTCAGTTTTTGGTGATGATTTTGATTGGCTATAAGAGACAGAGGGTTTCAGATTTTTAACATTCCATCTGAAACTTGGTCTGAAGACCATTTGTGCCAATTTTGGCAAGTTGAAAAAAAGAAAATTATTTCTTTTTTTTAAACCTTTTTCTTGAGCTCTTGAGATCTGAGCTCTTGTTTGGAGTACATTTTCCATTTCTCCTAGCTGTTGAGGGTTAGTTGAACCCGAGGGGTATGCTACAAAGCGAGCTATGTCAAGCTTAAAGTCAGAGTTTTCTGTGTTATGAGGGTGGCTCTCTTAACCTGGCTAAATCACTGTGGTAACGTGCTGAACACATAAGCTGGTCAGGACCAGGTTATGTTCAGAGTTTTTGTTTTAAAATCTGCTGGAAGTGCCATATTTTCACTAATTCTTTTCATCACAGCATGTTCTCTGCTGTAGGAATAAACATGCAAGTTGTTAAGCCGTACCTTACTAAAACCACGGAACAAAGCTCAGCTGTAAAGTTGAAAAAGCCAAACCGTGTGTTGCCACTGGAATTTACATGTATTCTGTTGGCGATGCAGAAAATGTACATGTTTTTATACTTGGTTCTAATCTGCTGCTAAGCTTCTTTTACACTGCTGAAAATTGCAGTTACTAGAGCACAGATTCAAAAATGGATCAGGATATTCATCACTAAGAATATCTATTCAATCAATAAAATTAATTTTACTTTGATCTAGAAACAAGCTAAAGCGATTAACCCCATCTCCTTTAGTAGGCTTTGGGACAGTAACCTTTAATGTTTAAATGTATCAAGCTTAAAGTTTCAAAGCTCTAATGTATAGCCATCACATTAGAAATGGTCTAAACAGCAAAATTAAAATAATTACATTAAAATTTTGCTAAATCGCAAGATTAACGATTTTCTGCAGCATTAATTTCTTGTCTTATTTGCAACTGTGTTGCATTTTTATTTTATATTTTTTATGTTCTTCATATATTTTTATCACTATTTTATCATCATCGTCTGACAATGTCTCTGACTGGAGTAGGCAGCACTGATTGGGATCATTTTGTGTGGAAGAAGAGTCTTGTGATGCATGAAACGCCCTTTTTATGTGAGTATGCACAGAGTGGGGTTTTAGGTTTTGTCAAGCCAGCTAACGCAAAGAGAACCTGTCTGTGTTCAATGCCCACCTGATAAATATAAAAAATTAGCTTCATCTTTGAACAGGAGATCGTTACTTTATTACACAGATGTTACAACAAAAAAAGTATGTCCTCATATGGAGACAATGGGTTAATTTTACAGCAGAAAACAGTAAAGTCAGCACTGCTTAGTGTTAAAGTATTAATCACTTTATTGAGTAGAATGAAGTATAAGGTACAAGAAAGCCAAAATGTAACATACTGATATGAGGACCAAGGGTCTCAGGAGGTTAAATCCAATGTGGCAGAAAATCCAATGTGTTGGAAATTGATACCATAGAGTGCTCTGAACTGAGAGTGACTCAAAGAATCCAAAGGTGTAGTGTACCAAATTTCAATCAAATTATGTACTGTAAGTAATGGCAGTACATATTTAGCAAACAGAAATCGGATCACATGTGCTCCGCTTCTTACACATAGCCTTTGAGGTTCTGAAATGTCATTGAGCTCTCCTTAAGCTTGTGTGGTGGACTAGTCTGTTTTTTCTGTGTGTGTGTGCGTGCGCATGTGTGATCCAGGCAGACAGCTTATCGTTAAACACATCCGATCTAGCTTGACAGGTCACTGTCAGGTACAGCTCCCCTCCCCTCTCACCCCTGCTGATACAGGGTGTCACACACAGAAATCTACCTGCATGAGTATGCTAATGTGATGTGACGGGAAGAGCTGTTAAAGCTGTGAACCACTTAATGTAATGCAAAGAAAACTTGGTTTACACATGCTTATGTTGTTTTACCTTGTTTGCACAGTGACAAACCTAGATCATACATTTCAGTTCAGCATGCTTGTTTTTGTAATGAATAAGTAAATGAATGGCAGCAGGGTTGGGTAAGATGATATGCTGGGGAACACTGATGTTGTAGTGACTTTTATTATGAGCATGTTTGACTCATGCCATTTTGAATAGGAATCAGCTGGCCCCTTGCCATAACTTCACCTGTCAGTTTATTATTTAGCTGACCACACTAATATGTATGTATATTTTTGGTTGTATTGTGTGACAATACAGTGAAACCTAAATGCTGAGTTTACATTACAGAGCTAAGCAAATATCTGAGAAGCATTTTCATTTTATAAATTAAACCAAAACCTGATTATTTAAATATTTGCAGATATTTTTATCACAGATGCCAATTAATTAATCGTTTACTGTTTTTGTTATTTCGAACAGTTGTACTTATTCAGGGATACATTCCATACATTTTTGCTTCTCTTACTTTTAGGAAACAGGTGCCTGAAAGTTTCATGGGGAGCAGAAATATGGTGTTAGTTGTTTGAGCCTTAGTGTTGTTTTGTGGTTGCTGGGTGTAGTGAGGATAACTCATAGTCCCAGCTCTCTGAGTCCATCTGTAAAAGGGGGGGAAACCAGGACCTAGTGTGATGGTACAAGATAAACCAGAACCAAGGAAAGCTCCATTAATAATTCTCTTATTTGGGAACGGGGCCCTGTGCTTACAGAATACAGGGTAGTCCATCTCTTACAGCAGCTTGGGGCAGGGTGGGGAGGGGCTGTGTTGGGGGCGGTGGTGTAAGGTCAGCAGGGAGAGACTGCCTCTTTCATCTGCCCCTCCTTTCTTCTACCCCTCCCTTTTTAGAGTGATGGGCCCAGGTTTTCCAAGGTAGTGCATTTGTCTGTCAGGAGTCTTGGCTGGCTGGTGTGATTTAGCTGCTGTCAGTTGATGCTGGTGTCCAGAGGATGATAGCGGCTGGCTGGATGGGGGGAAATTTGTTACCTTTAGCTCTGACAGGGAGATAATTGCTGATGGTTAACAGAACGGTATGGAATCCAAAGTGTTGGAAGCAGAGAGCAAAGTAATGGGATACACAGCCAATGAGTTCAGCCCATATTCCTGACTACATGCACTTAATTCAGCACACGCTGGGTCTTTCTATCTTAAGAGGCAGAATAAAAGCCGACAATAGTAAAACAATGAAATGCATATTAAAAGAAAATTCTGAAAAAGCTTAATATTATGAAAGAGTTGCACTTTGCAGTACATTTGTTAATAGTATCTTTGCTTGATCCTACATATATATTTTCTGTCTTTTCCTATCTGTGTGTGATTGGCTGTGTTAAATGCAGTGCTTGGCTGATGTAAAAACTTAGCCAAGTGCACAAGTGCACCCCTGTGCACCCCTCCATAAAGTGAGTCTGTCTGTGTGTTTTTCTGTTTTTGCACCAGCCCTCTCCTTGCTCTCATCATTACTCTGGCAAAGACTCTATGCTCCTTTGCACTTCTAATTAGGACCGAACAGCAGAGTTCTATCTCAACCTCTATCCTCAAGGCCCTTTCACTTCACCCTCACATGTCTGCCCCAATCTCCCTCTCTCATGTCCAAGACGTATACATAGGCGCCTCCCAGTGCCGGGATCAGGACTGCCGTCAGTCAAGCCATCCAAACTGCCAGTAGCATATCACAGAGGGAGTTAAGTAGGAGGCGGACCTGAGAGTGCAAGTGTGATAGGTTGACAGGGCGTGATTGACATGTTAAACCCCTGGTTAATTGTCTTCTCCTCACATGGATGTAGAACCTGCTGGGTTGTAATGATGTCAGTGGAGTGGGGCAGTTTAGATTTTTAATTTAACGTTTTTTTGTGTGTTATATTTTTCCTCAAAACAGTTTCACATTTGTTTGAACAAGAAAACAGCTGTTTGTGTACACTGGGAAGGTTTAAATATAATCTCACAACCTACCAAAAAAAATCAGTATTTAATGTCAGCTTTCTAAAAACTATATCATAGAGTCTAAATGTCAGTTTTTATAATTTATTGTGTCTAAAGAAAAGCCTTGGGTGGGCATCGCCACCTGTGTTTTGTTTTTTTTGCTCTCTGCAATAAAAAACAGCACTGAAAGGGCCTAAATGCCCTGCCACCCCTGGCTTGACTGAATCATTGTGTTTTTATTTTCTCTCTGATGATGAGATTAATAGGAATATTGACTGGCAGTGCAGTTAAGTTGTAAGCACAGGCATTTAATGTGTTGGGAGAAACAGTTTTATATTAAAAACATTTCCTTAACAGCTTCCTATAAAAGACAGGAAATGCTCCCATTCTCACAATGCTTTTTATTGACTTCCTGTTATGCATTTGGATTGACATTTTCTATATAGCCTCTGCTATAATCATAATGCTATTTTCTTCCTTTCTTTCAACAAACAAAACATAGGATTAGTACTAAGAGGAAACTGACTGAATCCATATTGTACATAGTCAAACTGGAGAAGAATTAATATTGAATATGATTGAGTGGTTACGAAATCCTGGTGATAGTACAGCTTTTTCTATCCACTGTGCACACCTACAGCACACTATAACTTTGTTTATATCTTTGAAAACAAATCCAATGGTATACATTTTGGTAGGTTTGTGATTCATGGGAGCTTTCAAGAAAATCCCTTTCTGAGATATTATCTGTGCTGATGTAAGGCTTGTAAACATTTCCCGTCAGTTTGATCTGTCTTGTTGGTGTTTCCTGGGCAGCCTTGCCTGTCAATTAGCTGCCTCTTTAATCTCCAGCCTGCAACACAGGAGGACGTATGATGCAATGATGATTTGATGGTAAAATGATCATGGAGTGAACGTTGATAGAAATTTGGGAGGGGTTGGAGGTTATTTTTTATTAGGATTATATTATATATTATATATTATATATAATACTGTATATTATAAAAGGTTGCGACTCGTCATGTATACGGCAATTTTGGAAATATAGGCTAAATTGAGCTAATGACTTTACTATACACATACAGTGCTTTAGCATTCAGAGTTTCAATTGTGTATATATTTATGTAAACTGCGTATATTCATAATCACAGTGGCAATTCGCATTATTTTTACCTGAATGTTCAGTGTTTTAGTATCTAACTCCTAGCTCAGACAAACACATGGTCAGCAAGCAACAAGCTTCAAAGAAACTTTTGGTGTGTCAAGATGGCGATAAATTGCATACTACATTGCATAAATATGTACATATCTTATTGCAGCTCAGATTCTTTTATTTTATTTGTATAGTTTTTATATATATATATATATATATATATATATATATATATATATATATAAAATTTATTTACTTTTTTGCATAGCTTATTTCTACTGTGTTTCTCATATGCTGTTTCTAGAGTAGTTTTTTTATTGTTTTAATTATCATTTATTCTGTTTTATCTAATTTATATGTGGATTTTTTTATTTGGCATCTGGACAACAAAGAGAATTTCATTGTACAGGGAAATATCTTTCTTTGCTGAACATATGACAATAAACTTTGAAACTTGAAACTTAAAAATGGCAACAGACGGAATCAGTCTATCAGTTTGTGATTGAATATGGTCAAGTTGTCAGTTACATGCAATCTGTTTGTAATAATACGGTGATTAACTGTGATAAATTGGTGAAAGTTGCAATTCTGTTGCTACTACATACACAGAAATTCACATTAACTACTTAATATTCAGAGTCCAGTCAGAACCTCAAAGATTTGAAAGAGAAATTCAGATAATCAGAGATTCCTCCACAAGTAGTTACGTAGTCGCTGCAGGATGCAAAATGACATAGGTGTTTGGCAACCTTACTTTTATATAGGAATGTAAACAGAATACAACCAGTTGGCAACCAGTTGAGTTGAGTCCACTATTGCAAAGAGATGCATCGCAGAGGAATTGCGCTCAGTGGCAGAGACTCCCATGGATCGCAATGGGTTGGCAATCTGTGCGTTTAGAAATTAGACAGCAGTCACTTGTAAACCTTCACTAATCTGTCTGAGAATGATTGCGATCAGTTCAAGTCAGACGGCAATTGTTTGGAGACAGGTTGCTTCCTAACATTTGACCTCTGTAATCACCTTCAATTGTTAAAGGTCACGCAGAGGTTGCAGATGTTGCTTGCTCAACCTTTGAGAGAGAAATTATTGGCGGTAACAGATCTGAAACTCTTATACTAAAACCTTACCTTACCATCCATTGAGTGTGTCTAGTTTGCTAGCAAGTATTAACATGCTAACACAAAAGAAACTGGCAGTACAAAAAAGTAACAGTAATTCTTACCTTCTTCTTGTAATGATTTGCGAGCACGCTCCAAACTCTTGCATTTGGCATCATGACTTAACAATGATTTGCATTTTTTTTTCAGCATGATGCAATAGTGGTATGAACAGGACTTAAGTCTTTCTTGGTGGAAAATGTGTTTCTGGTTTGGGGATTTCAAAATAAAGCACTCACAAGAAAAGTAAAACCGCAATTTATTTATTGGGGCAAGTTTTAGGAGTTAGTAGGAATGTAGAGTGAGCAATAGTAGGATAAGAGGGGTAGCTGGTAGTTCAATTTGGCCTCAGACCCAGAGCAGGAGTTTGGGGAATAAAGCGCCGTAATAGCTGGTCCAGGGTCCGGTTGACAGCCTCCCTCTGTCCAACCCCCTTTTGGTTAAGTTAACACTCAACAGCTCATATCAGGGAGCACGACACACTGTGAATGGATGTTATGGGTAAAGAGAGAACAAGGGTTACTATGGAAAAGAAAAGGAGGTATCTTTTGTTTTTACTGCAGTAATTCTATCTCAAGCAAACTCTGCTTAACTGCCAGTATGAGTTTGGCATATCGGATTCAAGTTCTGTCAGTCATTGACTTGGGAATTGTTTGTGACAGTAACAAGCTGCCTAATCATTTGATTGATGGATGGCAAAAAGGCTGCTAGAATGTTAGGTGGACAGTGTGATTTCCATGACAGTGTGATTGTGTTTTCAACACTAATCAGAATAAATTGTCCGGCAGTTGCACCCTACTGCTAAGCTATATTTATTTTTCCAAAGGTTCTCTAATCAAACAAAGTGTGTGTTGCAGTTGTGTTTACTGTAGGAAGTGGGTGATTGTGACAGTTGGCTGTCTCAGTGTTTTATGTACCTTAAGTCTCTGTATGTATTTGACTACCACGGCCCTTTTCTCTAGGCCCTTGGCCCCTGGCCTCTATCTCCTGCTCTCTCTCACAGTAATGAAGCCTGCCTTCAAGGAACAGGGTGCAGGCAGCGAGGCATCACAGATTAGGTCAGTGAAATGGCTAGCAGGCTGAGCATGATGGATGAGGGCCAGAATGAGTTTCTGCCGTGGCTGTATTGTGAAATCTTTTCATTGTCACCGACGGGCCTATGAGAATCTGATGAATAAGGGAGCAAGTGTCAGAAACGGCCTTCCACTGCTACCCCCTTCTACTCATTCAGTATCTTCCTGCTGTTGCACTACATGCTTTCTTATCCTGCCGTTTCTAAAAAATCTGCACCATCGTTCACAGCAGTATTGAATTCAGTTAATGCTTAAAAATAAGCCACTTCAGAAACCAAAAAAACAAAGTACTAATGAGAGAAAAATGATGCAGCAAGTGAAGTCATGGAAAGGCTGACAAATTGGGAGTGCACTGTGCTCTTCTTAAAGTTCACAATTTTGCAAAACAAGTCTCCTTGCACTTTCACACTCCTCTCCTCTCACTTTCCTCCCATGCGGGTGGACCTCATGTTTTCACTGAGCAAGAGCGAGAGGCAGCGAGGGGGTGGTGGTGGTGGTGGGGGTGTCTTTATGGGAAACGTTTGTGACCAGCGTGACAGCTCTGCTTGATGGATGGGCCGCCTCCATCTGGTTGCAGTGCATGTAATAAATATCCATGCTCGTGTTTGACCTCTCTCACTTACCAGACACATCTTTCACTTTTGGGACATCCAAGGGGGACTCACAATTATGCTCTGCACTCTCCACTAGCTGGGGTGCCGGGGATAGCGGCTCTGTTTATGGGCCACAGCCCAAGGGCAAAGAGTCAAAAAAATAGATAGCTGTAAACAATGCTTCCGCCGCCAGGAGAATTCTCCAGCATTCAATAACCTTTAACACCTCCTAAGCCCTCATCTCCCTGAGCTGGTTGCCTGCGCCCCAGAATGCACTGCAGCTCTGCGCAAACCACCTCCATCTTTTGACCAGTGATTTAGCTTGTGTCTAAACATGGGTCAAAGGATCAAATGCTAGTGTATGTGTAAAACTTGCAAAAAAAAAGTGACAAAAAGGGGGAAACATCCGACCATGTGAAATCCAATTTGCCCTGCTGAATTCACTGCTGTGTCTAAAGAGACTTAATCATCTATCATATATAGAAAGGTTATTCTTGAGGGCAACTGGATGAGTGTTTAAGCGTTTCTAAGGTCGCACTGGCCTAGTTATGCTCCCATCACCGTTTACTAATGCAGATAAAGGGAAAAAAAACACATATTTCTACTAGCCATTACTATTCCTCTTTTACTGCTCATATACAGCAGTTGGTGTGTTTGCCCTTAACAGTGACCCAGTGCATTAGGCTGGTCAGTTCTTCAGTAATAGAAACAGATAGGCACCCATTGGATTTTAATAAACCTGGATAATAATGAGGCTGAAAAGCTGAGTGAATTGTAAAGTAGAAGGCTAATGAAGTGCCTATGTGGGCAGTATGTGAGAAATAACCTATAACCTATTAAGAAACAGCCTAACTCCCTCTGCCTGAGTCGTACCCCTGATTGAATTAGTGCACTCTTTAATTACTGAGCATCTAAGATGGGAGCTCTGAATCTAATTGAACTTTTTCATGCTTGCTGCACCCCAGCCAAACAATTTGTTCTGTAAAAAAATTGAATTAACAGTCTCACTTTGTCTTTTTTTAAGCATTGATTTTTGTAACATTAAGTCTGTCTCAGGAATTTCCAGGCCATAAAGAATCAAATCGCACAGCATTATTCACAATAACGCATATGTTATAATCGCAGGGAGAACTTACTTAAAATTCAATCCACTTTGGCATCATTATCATGTATCAACATAATAAATGAGCCCTTCAGAGCATGGTAATTATAATTTGATAAATCATCAGCAGAAAATTAACTGGATGTCAAAACATTCATTGGAAAGGGTGATGAATGGAGGATGATTGTGGTGATGAATTGTGTTAATCTGCGCAGTATGAAGCCAGCGAAATGGCTAAGCAGCCCAAGATGGATGGGCCATAGAAGCTGCAAGGTCAGGACACACAACTGCAGAATAGAGGGAAGGAAAAATAGGAGGGAATGAAACGGGGAGCAAAGGAAGAAGGACTTTCTCTCTCTCTTTCTCTCTACTCAGAGAATTATCTGTCTTTTTGCTCCAGCACTTCTTTATGTTGGGTTTCAGCTTTGGGTTTGATGGTCAACATTGTAGTCTGTTTTTAGGGGTTTTTCTTGTTGTTTTGCTCTGTTTTTTTTTAATAACAGGATGGTGATGATGAGCAGTATGACTTGTGAAGAAATGTGTATGTGTATTTAATAACAATCAGGAAATCCATTTAAAATGTTTGTAAGGCCTCATGGAAGCCAACAATGTTATGATGAATGTGTGTGATGTAACTTGTTTTTTTAATTATTATTATAAAATGATGGGTCATCACAACTGAATGTAAAGATGAATTTGTTTAAATGGGAATCTTTTAATTTAGTTTAATCTGATCTGATCTGATCTTCAAGAGAAACACTGGTTGACATATCTGGCAACACAAAAACAGTTGCATTTTCCATATCTTTATTGGACAGACTGATTTAAAATGATCAGTTTGGGCTGGATAAAGTATGTGAATCTCTGTGATAACTCCTTCTCCAAAACCTATATGGAGTCAGGCGTTTAAATTGAGGAGATGAAAAGTGTAGCTTTTATAGGTTCCCCCTGTTATAAATAAAAGCATATAAAGTCTAGTATCAACCATCACAAGACCTAAGGAGGGGCATTATGAGATGCATAATGATAGAAAAGGCTACAAGAGCATTTTTAAAAACCTGGGTACCCAGTCAGTATTCAAATGCAGAAAATGAATGACAGCTGTTACTTTCCCATACCAGTGGGCATGCTGCAAAAATCACACCAAGGGGTACTGCATAGAAACACCAAAACTTAATTTCAGAGTTCAAGCATCATGGTTTGAGGCTACTTTGCTAAACAATGAAATAATAATTAATTTTCAGCAAATCCCTTAATTTGCCGAGTACCTTGTAACAAATCAAAGTAATAAAGTAATAATCAGCTGCACTTTGAGGAAGTCTCTTATTCTGCAGACAAACTCCTGTTTCACTGTCTTGGACTGCAGCAGTAAGTGGTCATTCTTGTTCTGCTTGGCATAGCAGCACATGAACCAAGCACCTGCTGCAGGTTCAGGTTACAGAGCTCCACCAGCTGGAAGCGGATCTCCAAAGAAGAAGAATTATTACTGTACCACTTCAAGACAGAGGCGTTAGAGTCTGTACCATCACTGAACAAGACTGGATCGCCCCAACAACAACGACCTGGCATGCAAGCCAACTAGTAAAGAAAAGGGCCAGTGGTAGCTGGTTAGCCGCAACTTAACTTTGACAACAAGAGCAAGGTTTATCTAGCTAGCTAAGATTATAAGGCAATGCTAGCTTGTAATAGTTGGCAGAGTCAAGTGTGTGCAGAGCGATGTTCAACAATAAAAGGGTGTCCAACACAGGAAGCGATTTGCTTTGCATGTTAAATGTCAATCAGTGGTATCCTTTGCTCTCATTCGTAGTCTCGTAGAAAAGTTTAATTGGGGACCTCCCCACTTCACCCGTCATCACTTGAAGTTGCCTAATGTCATTGACTTTCAAGGGCCTGTGGTCACCATGACGTTGCAATTCCCTTCCTGTGTGGATGCATCTTTAGTGTAAAGAATACTGATCTTCTTTCGTACAGCATGCTCACTTTTTAATTAATAGATGCCGATGGTGAGCTTTCCAAGCATTTTTTGTTTCCGGATGAGCCACCCACTATGAAAACATCTTAAAAATTAAAAAAGTAATTTAACAGAAAACCAGAAACAATTCCTAAATGCGGTCAGTGTGTCAGATTAAAGTCCCATTATAGTCGCCACATTGGTTGTGTCATTCGCAAAATTGCCGTCACCAAAACCTCGTCACCATTCATACCAGCTGAGGGCATGGGTACCCGCTGCAGTATTCTCTTAAATGATAGGTGTCACTCGGATAAAATCTCCACATCAGCGCTTGTAGAGGAGTAGAAGAAGTTGAAACTGAAAGCAAAGAAATCTCAGATTTTTTTTTTTAAATGTTCTCCATGAAGTCGTAGCTTTTCAAGCTGTTGGAGCATTTCCCTCTAAATAACATGGGAATCGCTAAGCTTCTGCACTGATATATCATTGGAATGGCGGTAAAATTCGACACAATCATACACTCATGTTTTCAACCCAGCTGAACCCACGCAAGGTTAGGAAAATTGAGAGGTGCACGACTAGTCGAAATGACACCAAAGCAGGGCTTCCGCCAGCAGATGTGATATCACTTTTGGCATCCATGCACTATATCTGGCCTAATTCACTGCACTTTTATTTTATCTCTGTTTGAGCTATGGAGCTGCCTTATGTAACCTCTGCAACATATTAATGAGCTAAATCGGGCTTAAGTCAAAAATCTTAAGCAAGTCATAAATAATTCTTAAGCACATTAGTCTAATTGAGGTAATATGTTTAAATGTGTCTAAAATCAAGGTATTAGATCACATTGTTAATAACTAAATCACCTTTGAATCTAGGCATACCTTACTATTGATATAATGTTAAGCATTATGTTAATTTTTTTTTCAACATAATTGAATATTTCATCATCTTACTCACTACTTGTAGCTGCACACAGGCTTAAGATTGTCCCCAGTCTTTTGATTGGTAGTGTTTCATGTATTTTGCCATTGTTTTAGGTGGGTATTGTAATCAACAGTTTTCCTTTTCTTATCTCCGATTGCTTTAGCACTACTGATACATACTTTATTGACCATAAGTAGACCAGCTCATCACATCTATTCCTGCATATAATAGAGCTGTATTAACCTTGTATTGTTTTTTTACTCCATATTGTGTTTTCTAGCATATTTTCATTAGAAGGATGTTGAGCTTTCTGTGGAAGAGCCCTCACTTATGGTAATGAAGGCTATTTCTGCAAATAACAGTAATTACACATCACCACTTTTGAAATGTGACAAAGCAGACAATGTTGCTTTTATTGAATACATTATGTTGACAGGCACTGCATCCTTTTCATTTATCTCCTCTTCGTTATGGCCCGAGTGAACGTGTAAAAACTGACAACTATGCTTATACTCCATTTGTGGGTTTAGATATACTTTAAGGCATATTTTCACATGAATACTTGCCCATGTACATTTTTTACCTTAGCAGGAAGCATGTATTTTCGGGCAATAGATCTTGTACTGTTGTTTAAGTGGCTTTACCACACAGGGATCACCTCCCCCAACCAACCAACCACCACCACCACCACCTGTATCATTTCTAGCTGGGAAGTATTAATCTCATACAGAGTTTCAGACACCTCTTATCTAGCTGGCAGGTTGACATGTAAGGGGATATTTCGTCTTGATTCTAGCAATGAATGCAGCACACAGGCTATCACTTGGCCCACGCTGCATATGGAAGAGGAAAAATCACACCTTTCCCTCAGTGACTTCCATTTTCATTTGTGCTCTCTCCACTCACTTTTTTCTGTCTCTTTTTCTCTCTTCTGGAAATTATCACCAGGCATGTCAGGAGCCCTGTCGAATGGAGGGGGAGAAATGTGTCACACTGCCTCTTAAGTTTCTGATTGTCTAAATGACACAGAATCTCATCATACAGCTGTCTCCCTTTTTGACACTACAATTACCCATAATTCCCTCTGTCATTCACTGTCTGAAGGTTAGTATTTTATATCTTGAACAGAGGGTGAGGACATTTACATTTGGAGGCTAGAATAAAAGGGACTGGAGAAATAAAGTTTTGGATGTGTGGATTTAAAACATTTGTTATTTAAAGTGGCTTTGTTTTTGTGTTTTTTTCAAAGGTTTAGTTTGGCCATTCATTAAGTGTGGTTGTTGGAAAGTTAAAGTCCTAGAAAGCCAAATTGTGGCTGGTTAAAACACATAAATTACCTTTGCCTATTATCTTAATAACTGTTAATGACCAAGCACCTTGTTTTAGCCGATGCTATTAATCAGTGCAGTCACCAAAATAATATTCCTTGATGCTACCCTTCAGAAAATGGGTGTAGTCTGCCCCTCTTGACAAAGTGTGCTCAGCGAAAATGGTCCATTATCATGCCACGTTTTACTCCATCATCTCTGATATTCTTATATGGTCTCTGGGTTAAACAGTACATCTTCCCATCCTTTTTACCCCATCCCTCGAGTAAAGTGTTCTTCAAAGGTATATATTTCATTGCAAGATGACAGCCTTGACACCATAATTGACCTGAGAGCTTCCATCTTACTCTTTTGAAATTCTCTGTTGTAATGTGTGTCAACTAGATAAAATGATTCCCATCTCCACCTTTCTGTGGATTTCCATTTGCAAAGACTGCTGACTGACTGACTGACTGACTGACTGGCATAGCCTCCATTATCATTCTGTTTAAATGTCTGTGAGTCTGGGGTAGGGTGGTAGTGAGGGGCCTTCATTGTTTAAAATAGGTTCTTACACGTATGCCCTATACATTAGTGGAGCATATAGAGCTTTTAGATGGGTTAAATAGTTTGCGATTAAGTCGGGAGTTGATATTCTTTGTGAACAACGCTTTGCCCTGTCTGAGAGACTGCCTAATCTGTCTGTCAATTTGTCATGGTTGCATGGAGGCAAAATTGGTTTTAGGTTTTCATTAAATTTGCTAATGACTCCCATAATGTTCATATTATTAAACTGGAAATTATCAGGAGTAGGAATGTAACGTATATTTTCACCTTTGGGTATTATTTTATCTTACTATTGCCAATTATTAGTGCATTATTGTAGACTGAGAAAATACTTTTTTAGTTCGTCATACGTTTATGAACCAAATAAGAGAAGGTGTATTCTAAAAATATTGTTATGTATGTACACGTGTTGTAGGTAAAGTTTTACAAGCACTTAACTGGTTTCAAGCTCATTTAATTTAAACATTCACCCTCATAATGAATGCTACATTGTCGCCCTTCTT
>VUQS01000115.1:57444-85819 GCA_015108495.1 Heterochromis multidens | reverse complement strand
TCACTGACACCTCTCGCTCACACACACACACACACACACACACACACACACACCCAAATGGACACAGATAGATGTATCCACATGCAATCTTCTGGCCCTGTTGCTGAACGTGTTTCCTGGCAGCCACTGAAGCACATTGAGAGCTTATTAATTGCATCAACGAAAACTCTCCGTTCCACAATGACTTCTTCAGTGTAATGCATGGTTTCTTCTGAACAGATATCTGACACACACATAACAGTACATGCAAACAAGAAGGAAAAAAAACACCTGTATGAACACACATCCCATAGATAAGTCTGCACATGCAAAGACACGATGAAATGTGCAATAATGTGCTATTGATCACATTGGCTATGTGATTCACAGGCTGTGAGGGCGGTGCAAGTAATAGAAGCTGTGGAGGAGGTGTTGATTTTCCATTATCTATATCTCAAGGTATTTCTGTTTATTGCTGCATCACGCTTCAACCTGCTCAAAAGCAATCAGCAAAATCTGTGCACACTAACGATGCTCTGTTTTACATTTGACTTTGTTTTGTCACAATAATTGTAAAAAAAATCCTTCTTATTGACTCCCATGTTTCTCAAAGCCAGGTTTGTCCACGGGTGATCATTCCAAAAGCCCAAATGAGAGGGAGGGAGATGGCGTGTACTTTGGGAAATTTGAATCTATTAACAGAGCTGCTGCCGAGGTATAGCACTGTACCAGGTTAGACTCCATCAGCTAGATTCCCAGTATAGCATGTTTGTATGTGTAGCAAACACAACAAAATTCCTTATTTGCAGACTGTGACAGAGTGAATGCAGGTGAAAAATAGGATGTGTAACGTGGGTCTGCCTAGGAATTTAAACTACTGCTGATTATATAGATCTTTTGGGTGAGGATACAGTATATCTGTGAGTGAGTTTAAAAGTATGGACTAAAGGAACTAAAGTGTTCTTTTACAGCTCATTCTTTCAAAACAATTCTAATCTATTCAGAGAAGAACAACTTCCTCATCATGAAGATTATGAAAATAACCAGCCTATCAAAGCTATTTTGTGTTCCAGTTTGCTTCTTTAAAGCAAGTTTTTAAATTAACAGATATATTTTTTAAGATCCTTCACAAAGTTTCCAGTGTGTAGTGTTGTCATGGAAATCCTGTCACGTTGAATGAATACAAGCCAGAGAGGATGTGTGTAATATGCAATAAAAAAAATACTTTTGGAGCCATTTCCAGACTTTCACTGAGAATGAGTGCTCACTCACGTGGGCGAGGCTGTGCATGCAGCACCTGCTCCAGGTCACCTAGCATGGTGAGGATCACCTCCTTATCAAGCTGAGCTGTTCCTTCACGAGGACCTCCCTCAGAAACCTCCTCCTCTGCCCAGTATCCGCCATCTTTCTCCCTGCCTCCCTGCTTCCCGCCTCCCTTGTCTGCTGCTGCCACCTCATCATCGGGCCGTCCCCTGCTGACTTCTTCATCTGTTCCTGCCACCTCTCTGGACCTCCGCTGTGCCTCAATCCTCGGGTGGCCGCTGTATGATGCCCGCTGTGGCCGCCCTCCTGCTGCAGTGCATCGCCAAGGGACTGGGATAAGGGAATGCTCTGACTGAGAAAGTACTTTAGTGAGGGAGAGTGACAGAGATCGAGCTCGGGTGCCCCTTACACCTCCGCCTCTTGTGACCGCCTCCTTCCTGGGGCTTCCCTGCAGACTGCCTCCTGCCCGTTGTGTGGAAGATGAGTACAATGAAGAGTTCTGAGGTTGGGAGAGCCGAGATGGTGGCTCATCGAGCTCAAAGGAATAAACCTGCTGCTCACCATCGCTGAGCAGGGTCAAGTTAGTAAGCGAGCGCTGCTTGATCCGCAGGTTGAGGTTGTCAGGGAGAGGCTGTGGAGGCCGTCGAGCTGGGCTGCCTCCCTGATAAACCGAGAACTCTGCTCCTCTCTTCATCCCCTTTCCTTTTCAGCTTACCCCTTTATCACTGGTCGCTCAGTGACTAAAACTATGCATGCAAGTGGATTTACCTGTGTGTGGCACTCTGTTTCACATCTTGACTGCACTAAAACTGAGAAAGCAGATGGAAGCAAGGAGAGCACAGAGAACAGAGGAAGCATAAGAGATGGATCCCCACGTCCTGCCTCTCCCGACTGATGTCCAGGCTTCAGTGGGCTGGAGGGAAAGCAAGCAGAGGGAGAAGAGTGGAGAGAAAACCACCTTCTCAGGCATGTAGGTAAAATCCAGGTCCATCATTGAGCCAACCCATACTCATGGTCAGACGCTGAGCCAGACACAAACATTCATTTCTTCCACTCCTTCCCTTGTCCGCATGCTGTCTTTCTGTCTTCTTGGCTCCCGTCTCCTGCTTCACCACAGTCAGGGGCGTGGATGAACGAGCCGCTACATCTCTCGCTCCTCACACATTCTCTCTTCCTCTTGCGCTCTTTATCTTTTCCCCCTATTAAATGGCAGTGTCTTTTCATTCACTCTTATCTATCTCCCCCTACCTTCCGTCTCTCCTTTAATTACCACCTGACAGCCACACTCCTCCTGCCTCCTCTCTGATGGTTCCTCTCTCCTCACAGCGGAGAGTGAACGGTGGTGAAGCCGGCAAATGGACTCACATAGCTCTCGGTGCGCATGCATCTCTCTCTCTCACTTGCTCTCTCTCTCCTCTCTCTCTCTCTCTACCCCCCTCTGTGTTTATCACTCTCTCTTTCACTTAATCTCTCTCATTCTCTCACTTTCTGTTCAGCTCTTACTAGCCCTTATCCGCTCTCCCTCCCTTCCCCCTCTTTCTCAGTGTCTCTCCATCTCTCTCCCTCACTGTGTGACAATGAGTTGCTTGGAGAGTGCACCTGTAAGCTTGCAGCCCCCGCTGCACCACTCTGACCACCCAAACTTAATGAAATGCTATCTTGAGGAGCTAAAGCAGCAAGCCTGGAGCTTATCGCAGATCAACAATGAGACCACAGAGCCAACATATTCCCATCAATCAGTGGAAGCATTATTAGCACTGTCTCTATTAGTCACAGCTGTCTACCACAACATTCTTTAATCATTGCTACTAACTGCTGGAGGACACTGGAAGCAGTTCCCTTGGAAAACATAATCAAGGTGATCCTAATCATCATACACTATGATGTTAGTCTGTGGGTGCCCCATTCATCATGAATTTTTGTGTTATCATAAATACAAGATGAACAGAAAAAGACAAATATAGTGTGGCACTTATTCTCAACAGTTCTGTTTTTCTTAAAAGCTTAAATCAACATATGAATAAAGAGTTTATATAGTTGTGCTGCTTTGATGTTTGAAAATTGTTCTTACTGGTTCAGTCTGTATATGTAAAATGAGAAGTCCTGTCATGTGGTATTTGTGGTATGCATACACTTGAATTTCCTTCTCAGAGACTAATTTCTGCCTCCCTACAGAGAAAAAGTAAGAAGAATGAAGACTGCAATGACCATGAAGCATGTGACATCAAAAAGCAAGTGTTTGTAATGGACCCCAAACAAAGGGGACAGTCAGCGCTGCAGTCTAATTTTAACCTTGAAATCATGGGCTTTGGAAAAGCCGCGACCAAAGCAAAATGTCTGGAATGTTGCTGCCGACCTGACATCCCCAAACCTATAATCACATGCTGTTGTTTGTGCATGCTCGTCTTCTGGCTTCACTTTGAACTTGACATCTGAGTTTGACAATTTGATTTCATATGAAGACATCACCATTTGAATCAAGTGACCAGTTCTAAAATGTAAAATCCAAATCATTTGCAAAATGTCTTAAAAGATCATCTGCAACAAAATCAGTGACAAAATGACTATCACCCTAAACAAAAAGGCGAGAGGACACATCTACCAGTGACCTCTGAATTTAAGGCAAACCAAAGATCTATGATGTACAAAAGGGTTCAAGAGTTGTCACAGTGACCGCTTCATTTGGAACCGGTAAAATGCAGTTGAAACAAAGGGATTTCACTGTGCCAGTGGTTTGTGTTTTGATGGTCTGTTGCCTGCTTTAACCTCTCATCCTTCTCCTTGTCAGGAATTTTGTGGTTAGAAACTCCTTTAAAGTGGTCAAATGTCCCTCAATCCTGAACTCTGAGTTATGGAAGAACAACTACATAGATCTCCACAGTACTTTAATTAAACAATGAAGACAATAATGATGCTTGCAGCTGTCTCTCTTTGCAAACGAACAAGATTTAAGTTTTGAGGTATACATTTATGACAGCTGAATGGGATTGCCTACACTGAAAACTACTTAACCTTATGGTATGAAATATCTTAGCTGCTTAAGGCTTAAAACTCCTTCTTATTTTATACAGCTCCACTTTATGTATGTGTGTGTGTTATGTGTGAAGCCAGGTTAAAGGTACTCCTCTTCTTGGATATCACCCTGATATCTATATTGATCTCACAGATGTTTTTAATAAATATATCCATTAATGTCATGTGATACTTTGCAGGAACCACCCCTCCTCTGAGACTGACTACGATAAACCCCATGCATGTATGTGTCATGGTGACTGGTGGTGATGCAGCAACGCAATTATATCAGCTGATGGCAGCCTGCAGGGATGTAAACATAGCCACAGATGCTCCCCATGTCCAGCTGTCAGTGCTGACCTTTTCCTTTCCCTACATGAAACCAGCACAGAACAGGAATCCCCCCAGTAAGCACAAACAGACTCACTTTAGCGCATTCACACACACACCAGCTGCATAACACAAGTATATTGTGTTTGCCACAGCGGTAGCTTTAAAAAAAACTCTATGATCCTGCAGCTACCTTTCCACCTATACTCCATTAACAGACCCAAAAGCTGACAAATATCACAAAGGACAGCTAATCCATAATGTAACAACAGTCTCTACCTAAGCTAACACCTTTTTTCCTATTTTCTAATAAAGGAAAATGTCATGTTCAAATTAATTCCTTTAGCATTTTAGCATAGCACTGCAGCAGAATTACTTATCTACAGGGAAAGATCTTAATGCCCAGACACTTCTGCACATTCTCACACCCACAATAAGAAATATCATCTACACAGAGCCTACATATGTGACCTGCTGCATACCTGATATCTCCTCCAGGCACTGTTTGGCTGTCTTGCTGTAGACTAGTTCTCCCTTGGTGGGGCTGAGGCAGGGGTCGGCTGGGGCCACCATGGTGCAGTCATTTTCTGAGAATGTCCTAAAGGCACAAAGAACAAATAACACATAGTTAAGAAGACAGGCTGAAATATCTGATAAACCCAACCTCAATTACAGCCGCTGCAGTCATGGAAGGATGGATTTAACTAAATTTGGAGAAAGCTATAAAGTTTATTTAATGTTTTTAAGCTCTTTTCTAGTGCACTTTTTTCTCCAAAGACAAAAGTCCTCTTCTGTCAACTTGAATAAGCACCATCTAGTACTGGTTTAACATTGCATTAAAAAACTAATACAGGATCCTATAAAGATTTTATGGTCCATAGAGTGTTTATAATGCTAGAGAGAAAGCAGTCACATTTGTTGAAATGTTGGGGTTAAAGTACAGCACCTGGAATATTTCACAGTTTGACTTCAAGTAACAGCCAGAGTTGTATCCCCTTTGCATTCAGTGTGTGGTTCTATGATGTTAAGCAAGAAAAGAGCTTGCATTTCTGAGCGGTTTTGGTCTTGGTTACATATTTAACAGATGGACACCTCAAAAGGGAGGAGGGGACACTCTCAGATGAGATGTATTCTGAGTGTGTCTGTGCAGGAGATTGCATGAGATATGTGTGTGCATCTGCCCCCTCTCCACCACCCTGAGCTACCTCACACTCCACTGTTTGTTTGCTGATCTGAAGAAAAAACGATGGAGTCCAATGCTCCTCATAAGATAACAGTCTTACACATACATACAAACTCTGAACAATGAAAGCACCACAAAACCATGCAAAAACAGACTAAAGGCACAGAACGACACAGTTACACAGCTGATACACAAACACAATAGAAAGCCCTTTCACGCAGGAACACACGCACAATAAAACACATGCAAAATAAAACTTTAAACCACACACAAAATCCCAAAATACACACAGTAAAACTTGCATATACAAACTGAGAAAACAAAAACAGGCATACAGAAAGAGAAGCACAGGGAGAACTAAGCACAAGCTACTGAACAGCATGCATTTCTTCTAATATATACACACCGCACACACACACACCAGGGACCACCACCACCTGCAGAGCTGCAGATAAAAATTGGCTTCCAATTGTGACAACAGCATCAGCCTGTGACTTCACCTCATGTGAAAAAGCTTTTTTCTTTCTGCAAGCTTCCCTCACCTCAGCGGATTCACAGAGACGGAGACAGATATTCACTACCATTGCTGTATAGCACAGTAACACCCAAAAATAAGAGAATAGATATATGGGGAAAAAGTAGCTGCTGCAGTAATAAGATATTTGACTGCTACTTTCAAAAAGAGGGTGTGCTGCTGCTGGTGTAAAGAAATGTGATTTAAACTGTAACAATTTGGAGAAAATGATCAAAAGCACTAACCATTTTAGTATTTTTAATCATTCCTGTAAAACTGGTAAAGTCAACCTAGGTTATGGAGGCAGAGGAGAAGAACTGACACTGCAAACTACATTTCTCTGTGTGCAACTGTGTGTGTGTGTGTGAGAGAGAGAGAGAGAGAGAGAGAGAGAGAGAATGGGTGAAAATTAATTCTGCATACTAAATTCAGCTAAAATCTTAAAACCACAGTGGTCTGTTAAGCTTGGCAAATACAACAACTTAAAGTGGGCGGGGAGAAAGAAACCAAACAAGACAAAAATGCTTAATTGGTCCAAAAATGCTGGCAGCACAGGAGGAGGCCTTTATGCTTACTGTATGCATCCTGATGGCTTTGGATGAGGAGGAACATTTATAGAAAGGGAAGAGGAGGATGAAGATGGAAGCTGCAGAAATATGAGCACAAAGCTATTTCTTGGAACACAGCAAAAAGGTAAACATGGCGCGTGAATCACTGTTCCTCCAGACTTTATTCACCACGAATGAGTATAAGCTTAAACGCATTATTTTGTAATATGTGTAAAAAATGAGGCAGGATGATGGTGGGGTGTTCAGCACTGTTGCCTCACAGCAAGAAGATCCTGGGTTAAAATCCACTTGCCAGCTGGGCCCATGTGGGCCCCCTCCAGGCACCTTGACTTTCTCCCACAGTCCAAATACATGCATGCTAGGTTAAATGGTGACTCTAAATTGCCCATAGGTGTGAATTTGAGTGTGAATGGTTTTCTGTGTCTCTGTGTTAGCCCTGTGACAGACTGGTGACCTGTGCAGGGTGTACACCATCTCTTGCCCTATGAGAAAAGGAATTAGATAAGCCGAAGAAAATGGGTGGAAAGATGGATGGATGGATAGATGGACGGATGGATGGTTGGTGTGGAACAACAGGCCCAGTCACACCAACATTTAAAACTGAAATTTCTGAGTTCATTAGGATGGGAATTCCTCAGTCAGCAGGCAGCCTTCAAGAAGCCTTTGAAAAACCTTTTCTGAATAAAATGATGTTAAATCCTCAGGACAAAATGCCACAAGGCCAGTACAGGAGAAAGAGCAGGAAGCTTGTACAGCTACTGCAAATGACTTTCATGTTTCTGGCTGAACAGCGTATTAGCCATTATCTTGCCAGAAATAACAGTTTCAACCAGCCCTGCATGTAGTCCCTCACCTACAATTTCATGCCTCCTATTATGTAAGGAAGCACAGATGAATTTCACTGTAACACTTTTTGAGGTGGCCCAGCCTTAATATTACAGATACTCTGACAATCCATTAACTCTGCCTGTCAGTTCCTGTAAGATACTTTATTTTTAATATTTTGCTTCTAATGGTGAACAAATGTAATCAAATTAAAAACACTCCAACTTATCTCTCTTGTACTCTCCAGATGAAAAGTTGATAAAATGGTTCCCCCCAAAAAATGAGACTTTCTTAATAACTAATGTGTTTGTTTGTTTTTAATTTTCAAGGAAAAAATGTTTAGAGATATGTTTAGGAGCAGCTGTGATTTTTGCTGTTTGCTTAATTTGACTGACTGCAGCCAAATCTGATCTTTCTAGTTTCAATTACTGACCAAGATGGCAGCAAACAGTGAGAGGAAGTCCAAGCTTTAAAATGTTCTCTCAGAAAACTGTGGGTAACATCACAGATGGTCCATCCACTTTCGACTACACTCAATGCTTCTGTTTACTTTTTTGCTCACTGAGTAAGCTGCGTGTGTTTTCACAGTTTAAGTTTTAGTTCCCTTCTTCAGAACTGACTATCACTCATTATCTGCTAAGGACTGATAGCCGCAGCAACTCGCTAAATGTGTGGGATTAAAGGAATGCTAATGCTCGAAAGAGGCACAGCTGAATGTGGCAGAGCTGACTGTGCACAACAGAGGAGGTAGTTCAGAGAGAGAGAGAGAGAAAGGGTGAAGGATTTAGTCTTGTTTAATGGGATTCCTAACTCCCTTTCTCTCCTAACACAAAGGCATCCCAGAGACTTTGGCGGCTCCTCTATATTTTTCTTTGGGATTTACCCACTTCCCGCACCTCTGATTGCTGTAACATCATGAAACCATGTGCCAGATGCATGCATCTAACAACACTGGTTGAATGAAAAGAAGGGGAATGGGTTCTTGAACACTGCCAATGTCTGGATTCTCACATCAAAGATGAAACCCAGACAGTTAAATAATAGGCTTTGGCAAGCAGCAGGGAGTGGATGTTAATTTGTTCAGTGATGCCTGTGAAGGGATGTGGAGGCGAGAGCAAGATGCACAGTGGGGAGGCTCCAGCTGATCACTGGGAGAACTCCAAGATTTCATGGGGTGTATGAGTGACTGTAAGCGTTTTGAATGTGTGCAGGTTTGATTTTGGAAAAAAGGGTCAACAGGTTGATCTCTCTGGGTGTCCTTTGAATGATAATACAAACACACACACACACATCTCACCTGTACATGAAGGGGGCCACAGTGGCCGTATTGGGATGGTTGTGCTGCTGCTGCTGGGGAAGCTGAACTATTCCATTTCCTCCTGGTCCTCCTCCCGGTCCACCTCCTCCACCACCACCTCCTCCCACAGTGGACCCAGACAGGGCTGAGGTGCTGGTGGACAAGGTCATGCTGGTCCGTTTGCCCTCTGGGCCCCCTATGGAGCGTTGGATGTAGAAACTCCCACTTTGCCCTCCTTTGGTCAGCTTGGCTCTCTCTCCCTCTCCTACTCGCATATTTCCGCTGCTGTTTAAGGCGGCCTGGTTTTGGGTCTGGGACTGACTTTGTGGCTTTGCTGATGATGTTGAGGGAGCTTTAAGTCCTGGTTTTGGGATGCCGCTTGAAGCTGAGGAGGCGCCACCATCTTTCTTCCCCGACGACGACTTCCCTCCTTTAGGGATGAGGCTGGCAATTTTTGAGGTCTTCTTGGTGGAGTCAGCAAATGTATCACGCTCCTCTTTCGGTGGAGAGCTGTCCTTACAAGATTTCCCAGACTTGCTTTTGTCCTCCTTGTCTTTGCAGGAGGCCATAGACCTGCTGCCACTGGCAGAAGTCTTTGAATATGAAGAGGATGAAGATGAGGACGTTTTGCTCGGTGTGGTGAGGGATGACGTAGGGGTCTTTGTAGTCATTTGTTTGGCTGTAGCACTGCTACTAACACTGCTGCACGCTGACCCTATAGGTGTCAATCCATCTTCACCATATTCCGACAGGTCATCTTCCTCCTGTAAAGCCATCTCTGCCACAGACGGTGATGCTCTTGAAGCTGATCGGGGGTTAATTAGCCGAAATTTCTCCAGCATTGACCTCTGAGGTGGTGCAACACTTGACCCTACTTTTGACCCATCCCCTTCCAGGGCCTGTGGTGAAGGGGTGGTGGAAGGTGAGTGTGTAGGGCTTGCCAGCATGGATGAAGTTGCGCTGTGCTTGAGATTCATGGACTTGCTGCGCCAGGACTTGCCAGCTGTGGGTGAAGGGATGGCAGAGGCCAGCTGCTGCCCACTGAGGCTGGTGGGAACCATGCCACCAATACCACTTCCATTCATCCCACTAGGTACTGGGATGCCCCTCACTGCCTCTGAACAAAGAGAGTAGAGCGAAAGAGAAACAGAGAAACAAAGGATGATCATTACATTTGATCATTACATTTGGTGAAATACAGTTTCTGATGTACAAATCTGCAATTTCAAATAACCAACTCATCAACTGGAACGATTTAATACTAATCTCTTTGTGATGAGTTTTGTTAAAATGATTTACCAATCTAGATGTTACATAGAATTTATTAGAAAAATGAGGATTAGTCATGTACGCTGCATTACGTTGTCTGTAAAGAGTTAGTTTTCCCAGACATTTACTGCAGTTTGACTTAATTCTATTATTTGTCTGTTAATTATATGCAATTTTCTTCTTTTTTACTATAGTAGTAGTCATTGCAGTACCTGGCGGGTAAGGATTTTCCAACAGGTTATTAGCTAAAATGACACACTTCCTCAGGTTTCCTGGATTTACTTGACAAGAAAAACTAGTTCAGAATACTCAGCTGGCTGCCTGCTGACTTCCTTTGTGGTTTTACACACATTCAGTTCAAAAGTCAAGCAAAAAATAGTTAACTTTTATGTTATTTGAGGAAAAAAACTCAAAGCTTATTCTCAGGTGACTGAAAATCAACAGCAAGTCAGGGTAAAAGAAAAGACTTCATGCTTATTACAACACTGGTGTCTCGAAGGAGTTTGCACTCAGTAGTGCTTTACCTTCTTGTTCAGACTTCCACCTTCTGATTTACAATTCTTTATAACCTGTCACAGCATGTCTGCAAGTATATAACAGACTTATAAAGGACAGGCTATCATGTTGTGGCAGTGAGAAACAAACAATTTCACACCGTCTACTGTAACAATAAAGGAGAATTTCCTGAAAGGAAATCATCCAATTAGAGTTTTGGCCTCTTTTGGAAAAGATCCACCTCAGATTTACTGTTCAACTCCAATGAATAAAACAGTGAATAAAGGTTTACTCTGCAGCTTCATTCCCTGAACATTTTTTTTGGTACATTCTGTCTTTCTTTTTTCCTTTTTCTACTTTCATCCACACAGCTGGGACTGTACTGCATCCAGGAATATTGTTAATGTATTTAAGGAGTGCTGTAGAAAGAATTTCTAGCTCACAAACAGGACTGAATGCTGGAGAAAATTGTAATACAAAAGTGGTTACCTCTGTTTTTATTAAAGCGTTCTTGAAAAATATAACAAGCTACACAAAAACCTACACAATGTTTAAAAATCCATCATGCATGCAAAAACTGTTTTAGCACTGGCATTGACCTTTAAACATATCTCACGGATCATCAGCACCCCTTTACCTCTGTCTCTCTTTTATGCATAAACATTATCCAAAACCTCACAAGCATAGCATTTTCTTTAGGCATGCATACAAACACAACTTCATCTCCCTCTGAATACAAGTTTGACTTACTTTCTAACTGAAAGAGACAAATAGTGGGGAATAAAGTAACAGCAGAATTATGATAGGGTAAGTAGAGAGAGGCGACAGAGTGACAGCATGAAGTTATGCTCCATTAGACTGAGTGTCTGTCTGGCTGTCAGTCAGCACAGTGAGCAGGGTTCAGCTGGCTGTGAGTCACCCTCAGCCTGCAGTTTAAAGCCTTCTCAGGCAGGCAGAGGAGGGGGGCTCAGATTGAGCTGTGTCTGGGGCCGAAACACTTTAACCGGCTTACGCTTCTGACAACATCCTGTAAAACCTTTAAACATGCCTGAAAACACCTCAGTGCATTCGGCACAATGTGTCAGGCTATAAGAGAGCCCTCCTTTATATAGTATTGTTTAAACTGTAATTTAAGAAATGGCTGTAAAATACCTGATAATGGCCAGGTTTTGAGAACCTCTGCCCACTTTGAAGGCTTCAAATGCAATTAGCTACAGAATATTTCTAGTGCAGAAATCTGTTGTTTTCACATTAGTCAAGGCGCAAAAGAGCCCAGCCGTGGATTCGGATTGGTTCAGAATTGCCATTTTGATCACCATAAAATAATGTGTCATAGGCAAGCAACTGACAGCTGAAGAAATTTTTAGCCAATAACAATTTTTCATATTAGAAGAATGATTGTAAAAAGTTAAAAAAACAAAGGAGTGTCTGTAAGAGTGTGTCTGTGCTTGTGTGTTGTTGTTTGTGATGGGCTATGAATGATATGTTTACACTTCAGCATTCAGTTGTCTTGACCATTGGAGTAAGTATATGGAACTGCTCTGAATGTGTTAGTGGGTTGTGTGAAAGGATATCTGTACAACAACGAAATCAGTTTCTACTTAATTAAAAGGATAATGAACTGGCAGCCACCCTCTTTTTCTACCATGAGTAGGTTTAAAAGCTGAGATAAGTCACAATATATAAGTATCAAATATCAGATGAGCAGATGAGACCAGAAGAGCTAAATACAGGTTAGAATGTTATCAGTTAAACGCCAATTTTTCCAGCTGCAGTAGAATAGCTGGTATAGCTGGTCGTGTTTTCAACTTGTGAGTGTGTCATCATGGCAAATTGTTGTCCTGGAGACACGTACTGTTGCAGGAATAAGCACAAAGGCATTCTGACTTTGTTAGGTACTAAATATGGCTGTCTGTGGGAATATTTTGTCAGCATGATAGCTTCTTAACTGTGCAGTCATAAAATCTTACAGGTGATTAGATGAGATGAAAACCATCTAATCCAAGTTAAAAAATGCATGGTCTGATCCATTAGTCCTAAATTCTCAAATAATAATGCAGTAATTACCAGTGTCTGCCACTAATAATAATGCATTATTTTATGCTTACTGTGTACTCGTGAGTCTGAATATCAATATGTTGATGGGCATTGCGGCTGGTGTGGTCCCATCACAAGACTGTCTCAAGACGGTCATTTCTTGTCCAGGCAGTCATGCGGCACTGGCATAAATATAAATGTTGATGAGAGAATACACTGTGTGTGTGTGTGTGTGTGTCCCCACTATCTTACCACTCATCTTTTGAGAAAAGCGAGTGACTTTAAGATATTTGATAAATGTGAATGTGTGAATGAACAGGCATTTGTGTGTTTCTGCCTGCTGTGTGTGTGTGTCTCTGCTTGTGTGTCCAGTCAATTAACCCTGTCTTTAGAGATTCCCCTTCCCTCCTCCCCGCTCACCCCTTCCCCACCCTAGAGGCAGTTTCGCAGCACCACCACACTTTTCACCGTGCCATGACTTGCCGTTGCCGTAGCAACAGACTCTTATTTTCCTTTTTTGCCTCAGCGACCACAGAATTAAATGCCACTTCTTCTGGGTGGTGGTGGACTCTCTGCTAACAAATACAAACACACACACACACAGACAACAATGTATGTGCCAAATTATACATAGAAACTCAGAAGCACAAATACCTCTGACTCATGTATGTACTGATAAACTTCATCTGCTCCCCACTTCACATCACTTTCACAGCTGCCTCCTCATCCTCTTTGTAAACAATAAGCAAGCTAATCACCAACTTTCTTACTTAGTAAAATTTTACTTAAAGCACAACAAAAACATTTTCCTTTTGCATCAGTTTAGATGGCTGAATGCATGACAACAAGAATGATGCAATGCTTTTTGTAGCCTTTACACTCTTGCTCTATGTGGTCAGTTTGTGAGCAGAGAAACATAACTCCAACAGGTTCACTTCAACCCCAAGAGGTCCACATCCTTATGGAAAAATAGACTCTGATATAGGATTTTTACCGATATTTAGTGATTTAAAACTCCAATATATTGGCACACAAACATAAACAGATTTCCCAGACATTTGTTATGTGTAGTTATTTGTGAGTCCTAAAATAAACTTGTTTTATTGTCACAAAAAGTCACAAATCATTCGTTTACACTCGATTCTGCACGGATCATCTGTTCATTGTGTTTGTGCCGTTCCAAACACGTGTTGCCAACAGGGAAGCTGCAGAGTGCCCTCTGGCAAACAAACTACGCATCATCGACACTCATAACATAATTGAAGGGTGTTTCTCCTGTTTCCTCTTCACTTTTTAAATTTTCATTTATCAGCAATGCCAATTAATTACAAATTATAAATGACAATACAGTTAGATCGCAAATAGGTAATATCAAATGATATGAACATGATAATAAACAAGTTGTTCTGAAATATCTTTAAAATACAAAAACTTTGTGCAGTGCCCTCATTATTAAATCATTATAAAGTAAATAACAAAATAAAATCTGTGGAAATTTTTAGAGGTTGGGATGAACATTACGGCATTGTCTGCTCAAAACTGAATACTATATTTGTACTTGTTTCCACTAGTAATCTGAAAATGAAGCAAATGTGATAGAAGTACAACAAAAAGCATACGGTTTGCACAGCCACAAGTAGAAAAGATAAAAGGATTTCAGATTAAACAAGAAGATGCACTATATGGCAGGGGCAAATGAAACTTGCTGGAAGAGAGGAGAAAAAAAAAGCCAAAAAGGTGTGATGATGTAGAAAATGGCTTGTGGCACACACTTCCTGTATGCCTTTTGATTTCTCTGCTACCTGTTTTTGCCCAGAAGGTTCTGGCTGCATAGCTGACATTTCCTCAACAATTGATTTTTTTTACCTTTTGTTTGTCTATTTTATTTTAGACCAAAATACTTTTTCCATCTTCCCTGCAGTGAAGCACCAGTCCTACTGTCTTATCTCTCCAAACTGAGGCTTTGTCTTTTAGCAAGACTCAGCTGGAAAAAGACACATTTGCCCTTTAATACTCCCTGTATCATTTTCAGGAAAAAACAAAAAAACAAAAAACAAGACAGAGATAATGTGATTGACTGAAACCTTTGAAATGGTGATATAACTAATAACCATAATAAATCTAAACAAAAGATTGACATTTATACCCAATTATGACTAAACTAAATGTTCAGACTAATGTGAAATGTCAGTTTCTCAATATCTTCTTATTCCCCCTTGTTCAAATTTCAACATTCTTTAGTTACATTTGATCACATACTATCTTTCTATCCTTCTTTCACCATGCATTCCCTCCTTCTCCCACTGAAGAATTTGAAGTTTCAGACAGAAATTGGAAGGGTGAGTGCACTTGTGAACTTTCAGGATGAAAAGGAAGACAGAGAGAAATTTAGAAAGTGTTTGCTGGAGGCATTTCACTGCTATCTCTGTTGGATGCTACTCACTGTGTCTCTCCTCCACTGCCATCACCACGTACTGATCCTTTCCAGAGACTAAACTGCAGTATGTTTTCCTCAGTGACTGTGCAATGTTTCAAGATTTCAAAGCTAGATGCCCTTAGTTAGAAAACATTTTTGCCTAAGTAAAAGGTTTGTTAATATACCTTCAGGAGTGGTTTTATTATTATGATGATGCTCAGGCATGAGAACAGGTTTTAATTACTAGCATTATCTTAGCCAATAAGTTATGAGAATTCTTCTGAATAAGCCATGGAAAAATCTTAAAGCTATTATAAAGTGATTGAATGAGCCAAGAGTAAAAATGTGTGTAATTAAAACATTACAAATGGATATATTTACTCTTCATAACAGAATGTGGCCATTAAAAGAACTAGGGTTTTTCAATAATCACTTTTGTGTTAAATAAAATGCCATGTACTCACTCTCAGCCTCTGTAAGACCCTTCTCTCAAAAACATAACCACTCTCATTAGATTGGTCATACTTGACAGAGCAGTTGCCTGAATCCATCCCTCTGGTCATTTCTCAAATAGCTCTATTCATGCTGTGAAAATTTTTCACCACCTCCACTTAATGGCATCTATTCTAACTCACTTGGAATGAAGAGCTGGGGATGATTCAGCAGACTGGTTAAGACTGGTGACATGAGGGACTGGGCCTTCCCTGCAGCCCTCAGCTTGCCTGTCTGACTGTGTGAGTGGTGCCATCAAGTGGCTGGGATGAGAAATGTAAAATCACTGCATCTACCCATAGTCAAACTCCACTAACTTCAAAACAGAGAGTGTGTGTAGTGCTGCTGTAAATACGGCACTACACACTCTTTACCTCTATCGTTGCCACTTGCATACTGAAGAGGCTTGCTCTTGTCAATGCTGTTGAAGCTCTGGCTCCGACGGTTGAGGTTGGATGAGCCTGGGCTCCTGGAGGCCCCGCTGCCTGCAGCAGGTACTCTGGAGGGCCCTGGTAACCTGCGGGAGAGGTAGTACAACAAAGGATTGCATATTAACTCTAAAAAATTCAAGCCAAGATAAAAGTCAGCGGAAGGAGCATAATATATAACCAGAGATACTTTAAAATCCACAAGCCTTCGTCAGTAATAAATGAATAAATACATACATTAAATCATTAAATAAATAAATTCATTCATTCATTCTGGAGTTCAGTTGGAGTTACTATCATTTTTAGTACAAAGTCATTCTTCTTGTTTCAGTGAACAGTATGGGTAGAATAGCAGAATAATACAAAGGTACTAAAATGACCATTCTTTCCAAGACATCATGCTCAAGCTTTGCTTAACTAAATGATGAACCCTCAAATTGGCTTCATCTGAAGCACATTTGTCTTTTATCACTTTCACTGAAACTGACTAAAAGGTATGGACTGATTCCTTTTAATGTGAGGCCTGAATGGGGTGAAAAAAAAAAAAAGGTTTCACAATGGAATCAAAATGACAGTTGAGATTTACCTTGAGATTCAAAAGTCTAGACATTGCAAACAAGAGCATTTGGTTCACTTTAAGTTGAGGCTTGCTATATTGTCTCATGAATACCAAGCCCTGGTGTGTCAGTGTGTAAGAGAGATCAGGAGTGTTGTATGACAGGAAGTCTGCGTTCCCTCTTGGGTTAAGGGGGGAGGAAAAAGAAGAAGATAAACTATGACTTCAGGTGAAAATATGCACTGAAACACATCATGCAGAGTCTGCATCATGACAGGTTGATTAGAGCTACTATAAAGCCTACTACAGCATAAAAATAAGTACCAAAGAATGACTTAGGATATATATCGTGGATCATCCCACTATGTGTACAGTCATAATATAACTATTTCCTTCCCTTCAAACTGTCGTATAAAGAAACTACAGTCACATCTACCAGGGGGTTTGTGTTTTCACTCAAACTACTTTCCAAACACACTTTTGCATCATTTCTTTCTGTTGACACAGTCAAAACTGCCAGTGTCAAATGGTGATTTGTCATGCTGCAGCTGGAGGAGTTTCACAACTCACAGAGGCGTGTTAAAAAGAAGAATCTCATCAAAAACCCGTTGTACAGTAACTTTACATTGCAATTTTCATGTAGTTTGCCAGATGTATTCATACATCTGTTTGTTAGCAAGTCTCTTCAAAAACAAATGTGGCAGCTGGTTCAAAGATCTTGACAGGATTTATGACAACCTGGATTTATTTCTCTGTCAATGCTAATGAAATACGCTCTGAGGTGACACTTTAATCAAATTCTGTGCTTTGTTTTCTTCCACATAGACACTTTACATTGTTTTCATGTTAAAACTTTATGCAATTCAATTCAATTTTATTTATATAGCGCCAAATCACAACAACAGCCGACTCAAGGCGCTTTGTATTGTAATAATAAATGATTATAATAATAGCGTGGATGATTGCATCCACATTAAAAATAAAAATGCAATCAAAATCAAAATGAATTTCTAAGAAAGGGCAAAAATAGCACAAAACCTCAAAAAGTTTATGGAACTTAAAATACGTAATATTCAAGAAAATGTGCAAGTTAAGATCTTAAGATGTTTCCATTCACAGCAATATTCAGAGAGAAAGAGAAAATACTGGACTGTAACAACTTGATGTCTCTGCATGAACACTGTCGTGACGTCCCTTAAAGATAATCGATTTGTTATGCTGAATATGTCACTTGTCTGTATCGCAGATGGAGCCGAGATGTCGGAGGGAAACGTTTTTTTAGGTTCAGAATTGTGCAGTGGTTAAAAGCCCTCAGGGGGAAAAACATATTTCATATATTCCATTTTGTGTTTAGGGCTTTTATGAAAATAAACAAATGGTAGGACAGATTGACATCTAGCATGGATAACAAACCTCTTGACTACTAAGAAATATCTTCCTCCACTGCTTTTGGTACTCTTCCATTTCTTTGGCACATGGGCCAGCTATGATTAACTTCATCTAGGAAACACTAAGTGCAGTTCTCTCTCACGCAATATGTCCTGCTTTAGTTGAGAAAAGCCATTATTTTTTAACACTGAATCTGAGAGGATATAAGAGCATCAGTTAACTGCAATGCACCCCACCACCAACAAAAAGCACTCAGTTATCAAATCAATATCAGCAGTGTTTGATCAGGGAACAACTACACTTTCTTGGCCCTTTATTTCCCTAAAGTATCACTTTAAGACTTTAAAATGAGGGTCAGTAACACAGCCAAATGAAAAGGTGCTGACTACCCTCTGGACACGCATGGATCTGCAACATCTTTTGTAGCGAGGACAAGCACACATAAACAAAAACAATGTTATCTGTTTAATTCTGAATGAAATGGCTTAGAATCGTTTTTGCACATATGTATAAATTTATCTTGCAATGATACAATAGAAAACCTCTGCTGAAAGGGGATTCCTACTTCGGAATATTTTGTTTATTATAATCACTCATCTGCATCTGAACTTCAAGTTTGATTCTGGAAAACGTGGATCCCTGACAAAAACCTTTTCATATACTACGGTACGCAAAAGACTGACTCCCACCTTGTCACATATGGGTGCTTGGCCAGTAGCCCTTGGCGAGGTAACCCCTTTACAGTAATTGTTCAGTGTACAGGACAGTCTAAAGTTCCTTTATGTCTGAAATAGATGCCATGAGACCAATGCGGGACTTCACCACATCAACCAAGAAACGCCAAAAGAAGAAGCTCGTTGCAGATGGGAGAGGTTTGCCTTTTGTCACCTAAAATATGTTCAAAAACTGAACCAAGCAGTTTGGCTGCCTATCCCTAAGAAGCAGCATGGACCCCAGTCTCCTGGATGAAGATCTTATTAAAAAATAGCTGCTAAAAAAGCTATTGCTCTCAGTACATCATTTAATATCACTGGAGTGGGACTGCTTTTGATTTGCCTGGATAGGCAGCTCCACCTACCGATTGAACAAAGCAAGTTAAGCTTTAAGTCCCAGGGCTTTTCAAACTAGCCAAGTATCTGCAACAGTTTCTGATACAACAGGAATCAAAGAAAGCACTCCATTAAACTACAGCTATTTTATTATAGAAGCAAGAAGCAAATTAATAGTATCTAACTGCAAAACTTCAAGGCAACTTGGGTGTCTCCCTCAGAAAAATGGAACAAGGCACAGCAGGAAGTCAGAACAAAAACTGCCAAATATGTCAGCCCAAGTGCTGAGCAATGAAAAGATTGTTTTACACAGACAAAAATAAAATATGCTTCAGTGCAAAAACTTCATCAGAAATGAGCAAACGTGTCCCTGACTTGCAGTTTCCTTCTTTGAATTACTACCCTACTTTTGCATCCTACTGTTCATCTGTAGCAGACTAGCTGACTGACTGGTGTTTTGCCTGAAAGAACTCAGTGAGCTACAGCAGGAGGTGGTTCTCAGGTCAGAGCTGAGTCTGCCATTCACCGAGCTAAAACAGATGGAGATGTATAGTAGCACGCACATAATGCAGAGTCAGAGAGAGGGGGAGAGAGAGTGCAAAGAGTTTTGGAATGCTGGTGGTCAAATTAAATAAAACAAAGCACAACTAAAAACATCTGAGTGATGTCCGCAGATACATACAAAGGCAAAGTAGTGTTAACAGTATATATCTGGAAGCTTTTATACATTTAGTCAGCAAGGAGAGTAACAGAAATGATTGATAGAAAAAGAAAAGAGAATGAACAGCTCTAAAAGGAACAAAAGCAAGAAATGGGAGGAGAAAAAACACACACAGACAGGGGTGCAAATCAGAAAAGGAAGACGCTGTAGCTGCAAACCCGGACAAGAGAAAATGAGAGATAAACAGTAGGAAATGAGATGGAGATTGAGGCAATTCAGATGGTAATCAGAAGTAGTTCCTTTTATCATAAGATTCTTTCATCTTCCAAAATACATGTTTGATAATACATCAGCAAAATGGAATGGGAGAGGGAAAATGTGATGCAATTCCTCGACAGTGAATTTGTTTTAGAGTGGACCTGAGATCTGAAACCTGCTGCTGAGGTGAGGTAGGGAGGGTGGCTGCAATCCTTGCAGAGGAAAGAGAGCACTGTTCCCTGCCCTTCACAACATTCAGCCATTGAGTCTGTATATTCGAACCAGCACTTTCCTTATCTCGTGCCTAATTCTTATAACATCGCTTATAACCCCGTATTTGCAAGAGTGTAAGACATCTGGTTTGACACATCTGGCATCCACACGGCCACTCAAAGCCACATCAGGCTTATTAAAATGGTAGAGAGATACCACAAGTAGGCGGGTGGCCAATGAACTGCCAAACATCACTCCCTGCTGGTAAGATGAAGGCCATACCATACCGACATTTAATACAAAACATCTACTGTACACTGTATTTGACATCATGGCTGCTTATATAATAACCCATGTTGATGGTTTTATAACTTTGTGTGTTGCTGAACTGCTCTGATGTGTCAAATGAAAGCAGAATAACTCAAATAACTCAAGTGTCAAGAGTATGCTAACAGACTGTGCAAACGACTATGAATAGGAGATGGACTTTTGGTTAAGTAGATGGAATACAATAGTCCAAATACAATCGGATGAAGGCATGGATGACCTTCATCTCACTGCGTTTGGACTTTTGAGATATAAAAATATATATATATATAACTTTTGCAATATTTCTTTGTTGGAGAAAGCATCATTGTATGACCTTGGTGACTTATATGTCAAAGAAAAGCTCAGATTCAAAAGATGACACCCAGACTGCAAGCAGAATTCCTAATGTTTTTTTTTTCAGGTCTGGGAGGTAGAATAAAAGGACCTCAGAACTGGAATTAAGGACACATAACCTGAAACGGATGAAGTGTCATCTGACAGTGCACAGAAGTTAATTGTACATTAGGGACAGGAGAGCATACATAAGTGCTGAGTGGTGATCCAAAGAGAAATAAAAGCACCTAACACTGGTAGTGTCAGGTATTAGAGCCAGAGGTGTTTGGATCGTTTTATTCAGAAAGTAAATCTCTTTTGTTGTAATTCAGGTCAGATGTCCACATCAAAGAGAACTAGATTACGAATCCACGACCCATTATAAGGACCATTATGTGAAATGCATGAAAACCCTGTATGTGTTGACACCACTTATTATGCACAGAAAGCCAAAACATAACAAAAGCATTGAAAGGAAAAACACAGCTGTGCTTATGTTTCGCTCACTGTTCCAACATCAGAGCAGGGAGATTATAGCAAAGAGCTCACCACTGTCTATACCACAAATACAAATACACTGTTTCCACCACTGCTAAAAGTGGAAAAAGAAACTGAATATGACTGTGTCAAGTGAAAAGGGCAGGTGTTGCCTTTGTAAACTGCATAGCTCCCTGAGCTCTAGCTAACAAGCAGAATGTCTCAGGTAGTAAGAAACACACTAAAGCTCCTAGCACCTTGAGGGAGACATTCCTCACCACATTCAGCATAGTGCAGTATGAAAGAGAGACAACAATTTATTTCTATTTTAGAATTGCTAAAACTTTCTTGCTTCGGGGATAGCAGAGCAGGCAACTCATGGTGATTAAAAATAACTTCTCAGATGGCAAGAAAGTAATTAACTGTGGTAATCAGCCTTGAATGAAAATCAGATGGCAAGAGAGGAGTGCTTGCACTGTCACCGCTCACTAATATAAGTGATTTGTTTGTGTTGTGTGTGTGTGTATCTTCATCTGTTTGTGGGGAATTAAAGAGCTATTGCTGCAAAGCAGCAGCAGTGATGTGAGAGGGTAGATTATCACCCATAGGGCTGGAGCTGCTGGCTGCAGCATTTTCGCCATTGCTCACTGGTGGCTGGAGAGGAATTATTTGCCAACATGCTGGTTCCCACTGCCTCTGAGCTGGAACAAATGCTGCAAGCATCAGACAGCTGAACGAGGCTGTGTACATGCAGTCTGTGTGGCTAGATTTTTAAGTGTATGTCTTTCAGATCCTAAAGGCTTATGTTTATAGCTGTATATGTTTGTGGTAAGTTTACCAGCTCACACAGGACACAGGTTCCCTGCCTAGCAGCTATACCAAAGAGCTTTGCAACATTGTATAGTTACTTAATCAGCTTCTTTGCCAAGATGTTTAAAAGTGCTAAGGGACACAATGCACTGAAAAGCTTTTCTTAAGCAGCACAGGCTCTCAGAGGTTAGCACTGTCTCCTCACAGTCAGAAGGTTCTGTGCATGATTATTATTAAATCCTTTATTCAAACAGGTAGTCTCACTGAGATTGAGATCTCTTTTCAAGAGAGACCTGTGTACAAAAAGATTGAGACAGACAGCCACATAATAAAACGACACATTATACATGATCGCAAATTAAGAAAAACATGTGCAAGAGTAGTTGCAGACAAACAAATACAACCCTTTAAAATATTCCAGTGAAATCAGAGATTGCAGCTTGATCATTCTTGGTAGCTCATTCCATTTATAGGCAGTGAAGTATTTAAATCCAGCTTTTCCAAGTTCAGCATGAACAAGAGGTACAGTTAATGTACCTCTTAGTTAAAGTGTGCCGTGATGTGATATTGTAAGTACTGTGTTTAAATTCAATCAAGGAGCGGGTCTAGGCAGGCAGTCTTTACAGTAGAGCCTTGTAAACAAACATCATACAATGCTGCTTTCTTCGATTGGCTAGAGAGTATCAAAGTATACCATCCCTACTGATAGTGAGCACAGAACTTCCATGACGCAATCACAAGGTTTAAGGAGGCTGTATTTCATGTGAGAACACAATGACAAAAGCACATGATCATTTAGGACATCACAGACTGCTCTTCACTGTCAGACATTCATTCAAGCTACCATGAAGCAACAGCTACATCCTGCCAGAGAACACTTGAGCAAAACACTAAATCCCTGTCAGGTATTCTCTACCTGACCCTGGCTATTGACCTCTGATCTGACTCTGGAGATAGGAGATCACTAAAGCCCTCTCTGAAAAAAACTGAATAACATGTAAGAATTAGCTTAACCAATATAATAAAGGTATTTAAAGGCATTTTTGCCATAATTACCTGGTGTTTTTCTTCTGTGGTGAACCTATTCCACTGTGGCCCGGAGGACTTGCATATCGTGCTGTGAGACTGAGGAAAGAGCAGAGAAGATGGGCACACAGTTAGATAAAGAACAAGACCAGTGACTTGCTGGAATTTTCTTAATCCATGTCTTAATGTAATAATGTGTGAGAGAGAAGCCATTCAGATAGAAGCATGGGAAGAGAGAGAAAGAGAGAGATATGGACCAAAGGAAAGAAGAGAAGAAGCACATGGTAAATACTGTAGCATGCCAGTGCACATTTCTTTGATTTTTCACATGATGGCTCACACATGTTTCTTACCACACACTTATGACTAAGCCAATAACATCTCTTAATCCATTTATTGGGCTGTTGACATAAAACAAGCCCAAAAAACTTTCACAAACAATTTTGTGATGGCATGGTTTGAAGAAAACACACAACACTCAAGGCAGAGGCAAAGGAAATACCCACAGCACCAGTCACAGTTAGTCATTGGCAGAGATGGGAATGACTGTTACAGGAAGCAAACTCTGTTCATGCTTGACAGAAAGCAATTACGCAACTTGTAGAATGTATTTTCAATAAAGAATAATAATAATAATAATAATAATAATAAAGATGTGCTTTTACTGACCATTTGTATATCTGGTAAAATGGCAAAGACTTTGAGTACTTCTCACTTGTAATGATGGTCTGAGCTGCCTTTAAAAGTTCACCCCTATGCAATAACATCAAATAAAAGCATACAAAATAGACAAAAATGACAACAAATGCTAAAAATAAGGAATAAAGATCAAATGTCCAATTAGAAATGTGTGATGGCGGGCTAATGTTATTAGCTCATGACAATAAAACAAAAAACAATGACAAAAATTAAAATGACCACAGTAATTGTGGATTTGAACAAAAATGGATGCTGCAAACTCACCAGAAATGATGACATTTAATAGCAATTTCACAGTCTGCTCACTAAAAGAATCAGTTCCAAACACAACACTAAATATGTGACAAGCTAGCAAATGCTAGCAAAGCCCTCTTTCACATAGACATCTAATGCTGCCATTAGACAAAGCCAAGTGAGTTTACATTAAAAAAAAACCCCTTTTAACTACCATTACCTTTCACAGGCTGAACTCAGTCTCTTGATGAATGAGCCACAGAGAAACAGCACAAGAAGTTCAACTGTAAAAACTTGAAGCTGTCCTCTACTGTGAGTTTGCAGAGCTGCTTGGGCTGTGCTTCAGCTCAAGGACAGAGGAAGCAGCAAACACCAGCAGTCTGTTTAGAGGTCCTTCTTTTCTGACAACAGAGAACAACTCCTTCTCTGTTTTGTGTTCGTGGGCTGCTGGTTTGGCATTGGTGACTGAAAGTGGACAGGACAGACAATAAACTACCTATACTGGGTGAGTGAATGAGGCACAGCAATCATCTTTCATTTTCTGCTCTTTTCTTCTTTAAGACTGCAGCTCTCAAGTATACATAAAACTGAATATAAACAAATGTGAACAGGTTTTACATCATGATATTTCAGCCATAGGTGACACTGACCAAAAGTTAATTTAAAAAAAGGACTTTAAAAAACAATTGACTACAAAACCTGCAGTACATATTAGCAATTAGGGTTTAATACAAGATTATGACTGTTATTAAATCTTTTGCTGTTTCCTATAATTTACTCTAATGCACAAGTACAATAATAGGCTGATGCAGAATTTTTTAGCCTTCCTGAGGCGATTTTGGTAAATATGCTGAATACAGACATACAGACATACATTGTAGACTCAATGATAGCAGCAGTCATTTTGTTCATAAGTCAAACTGTGAAGGTTTAGGCTCTTTTGAGGTGGTTTTAACAGTCCATCTTTACTATATGTTCCAATTCTTTTTAACACACACACACACACACACACACACACTCATCTTTGTCCATTTACACCTCTTGGTCCAGACAATTAAATTCCCTTTTAAACCACCTGTGATAAATGCAGAGCCTCTGTACATCTCTAATTGCCCTTGCAGGTTTTCATGACACCTTGCTATTCTAACAAGCTCCAGAGCAGAGAGCAGAACACAATTATAGTGACGAGCACCTTTGCATCATGTTAATAATGAACTATATAATAAATGATACATCAGTGAATATCTGCAATAAGACACCCACAATGTCATCTCTTAATAGTATGTAGCTATTCTTCAAAATATTCTAAGAGGTCTTTAGTGCACAAAAAAAGCCAAGGTGTGACAGATCTGTGGAGCCTGTCACACACTAAAGTGCTTTATCAGCATTTTGATTGAAAAAGAAGGTGGAGCCTAAATGTGTGCATTGTATTGCTCTCTAAATAAAGCTTTTGTTCTTCTGCTTTTTGTCCTTTTTCTTTCTTTTTACACATATTCCGAGTGGGAACAGTAAAAGGCTGTAAAAGGCATGGATGAGGTTATCTCTAAAGGCAAAAGAAGCCGCAGGAGTATAAGATAAAGAAAAATAAGAGCAGCTCATGCAGGAGCAGGCTACAGTTGTAGTAGTATATAGACAGTAAAAAAAAAAAAAAATATCTGGAGTGTTGTGGTTTTTCCATTACAAGACCCATCCTTACCCTCACTTCCAACTATATTAAATGCAATGAAACATGAAGGCAATGGTATAGTCTCCAGCCTGGGATGCTTATCCAACCCACAATATTTAAGATCATTCCAGTGTGGAAAAAAGAAACACCAGAACACATGAGGGTAGGATCAAGAAATGGGGATGGGATGGTGGTGGTGAAGATGAGAGGGGTGGGGGGATTACAGTCTGTCACTTTTCATCGTATACAACATGCATCAGCGTGGCCTCTATTTAATAGTCCACGACACTGCAGCGCATATGCAAGCCATACTGGATACCATTGCTATGCTATTAAACAGAATAATTTCAGTTTCAGCTTAATCGTAGCCACAGCACTGAGGTCAGACACAAACTGATGGGATTTAGAGCCAAAACGACAGGCATTCGTGCACTCGAATCACTGTGATGACAGCAGGTAATAAGATGTCATCTGATCTTGGCATCAGAGGATGGATTGTCCAACAAAGAGCTTTAAAGCTTGGGCACAGATATACACAAAGCCACATACCTAATTCAATTCATACCTAAATCAACTCAGTATTTACTTTACAATAATGCTGGGTATGCAGCAGTTCCTAAGCAACATACTGTGAGTCTCTGTAGCTGAGAAACCTGAATGTTATAGCACCAATAAAGTAACAAAAAATTCAACTAGAGATTGAAGGCACCAGCCTGTCTGATTAAACCCAGACAGGGAAACATAAAATAGCCAATTTTTCATATGATTTTTTAATGATTTCTGAACTGTTGTCATTATGAGTAAAGGAAACCAACCAACTCTCAGTAAAAGACAAGCTGCAAACAGCAAACATCCGGTATTCCACACATTAGAGGTATTGTATATCACCACTATGCCACTTAATTACCTCCATGGCCAAATGTGGTGCCATGTCCAGAATAACATGAAAACTGGTTATTTTATTGCTTTTGGATTGGAACAATCTGCAGGACACAGTAGGAAATGAAATATTGCTATAAAATCAAGAACAAAATTTCCAGCCAGGAGCATAACATTACTGGAGTTGGAGCATGGATGATTAGTTTAAAGCACACACAGTACAAAACTAGGCTTTTATAGTGTAGTAACCCATTCATTAAATAAGCTGTTGACAGACTTATGACTTCAACACACTTCATTTCAACTTCTCACTGACAAACATCATGTCCATATAAACAGCCTGTAATAAAAAGCTAAACATGAATCATGCCATCCAAAAGGCTAGACCAACAAACAAAAAGAACTGGACCATTTACCAGTTCGTGATGCCACTGAGACTAATCCATCCTCCTCATGTCACCATGTAATTTCCAAATATCCTCCATTGCCTGGATGCTACCACACACACACTGTACAAGATACAACTGTACCTATGAGATGAGTCAATCTTGGCCAGGCTGCTGGCTCTCCCATATGGCAAGCGGCTCTTCCTGTCGCGAGACACAGCGGTGGGCAGGCGTGAAGAGCGCCATACCAGTGGGTCAACTTGGTCGCCCCGGGACATGGTGAATTAAAGAGGGAGGGTTTGCTGTGCCCTGCCAGGCCTGGGCCCCCCTGCCTTCTAGAGCACTGAAAGACTCTTGTGGCTCCAGGCTGTCGTGCTGTGTCCAATGGGGAGTTCCCCTTAAACAGTCATACTCATCTCATCCCCTGCCCTGGAGACACCAGCTAGGCCAGCAGGTGCTGTCTATAGAAAGCTCCCATACCACAACTGCAGATGAGCAGTAATTCAAATGAATTTCTGTGTGTGTGTGTGCGTGTGTGTGTGTGTGTGTAAATCTGCGGAAGAGATAATTTGCTAACTTTAAAAAAAAAATAAAAAAAATCCATTCAGACATGCTAACTCTTCAGGGTCGATTGGAGCTTACAGAAGCTTGTGGTAAATTAGAATTAAAGTAGATTTCCATGAATAGATTTAATTACATTTCCGTGTTTTGAGAGTGAAAAAGAAGTGGAGCCAGCACCAGCCAGGTATGAAAACTCACACAAAAGAAACTTACAATTCTTTAATATCATCTGAAGGAGACACGATACAATATGAAAAGTAAACATCCACTTGCGCTCTGGTTAAATGCTAATTAACCTAACTTACTGCAGTTTGTGTGTCTTTCTATGAAAGATGAAAGTTTAAGTAAGAAAGACACAGATATATAGTGAAGTGTTCCTATTCATGTGACATGTATGTGTTTTACATGTCTAGCTGTGTGTAATATATTATTGCAATATAGCAGTGAGCACAAAATAAAACTCTACATTTAGAACTTTGGATATATGAATTGAAAGTGTGATATTTAAACTCAACGTATTATTGTAACATAAGTCTAATCTGTTGTACAGTATGCCTGGGATGGCTATTTATACACGCAAAGAGCAAGACCAAGCCAAATGCTAAATGTGGGTACTCTCAAAGAAGAAAGTAGACTCTGATTATCATCACTGAGACATTTCTCCCAGTTAATGAGTTAGGCTAAAGTAACATGTTTGGAAACACACACACGCACACACACACACACACACACACACACACACACACACACACACACATTT
>VUQS01000115.1:38623-55490 GCA_015108495.1 Heterochromis multidens | reverse complement strand
TTGGGGGTGAGAACCTTCTAAAACCTTCAGTATTAAAACCTACAGGGGCCTAAGATGTACCTGTGTGCCAAGTTTGGTTTTTCAACTGTATGAGGAGTTCACAGACAAACAGACAGAGATTTTGTGTATTATAGAAAGATGAATGACTAGGATTTCATTAAAAATGTTAATCTAAAATAAGTTTCTCTGTAAAGCACTTTGGGTCACCTTCTGTTGTTTTAAAATGTGCTATATAAATAAAATTGACTTGACTATTGCAGTTTCTTTCCTCTGTCAGCTAACTTGCCTCGTCTCTGTCAAAACTTTCATATAAAGCTGATGCAGCAAAACTTTAATCATCATCTTTGTATCTTGTTTTTCATTTCCAACACCACAGAGAGGAGGCCATATCCCTCAGTTTTCTGTTTACAAAAGCTATAACAGGACCTAATTGAGCATCTGAAAGTGATAAATCAATGTACATTCCAGCATCAAGCATGCACCCCAAACAGGTAGGCAGCAAAAGGGGACCAAACCAAACACTGATCTGCATCAAAAGCTGTATCTTCTACATATTTATATAGTCTATGTTTAGTGTAACTTACCTGGACTGCATCTCTTGTGATTTGTGGCTGCTGGCAGGTGGTGCGGTGCTGCTGGTCTGCTGGCTGAGCTCCACCAGGGACTGGTAGTACTGCTGCTGTTGCTGTTGCTGCTGCTTGTAGCGTGACAGGATGAAGAAGAGACCCAGGATGCTCTTTAAGTTGCCATTCCTGATCTCTGGAAGGTAAAAATGGCATGTAAGTGTTTATTGTGTTAGTTATTTAAGTCCTCCATCATATGGCCATGGATGTGAGGTAGATCAAGTGCTCTAAGTGTATAGAATAAAATGCTGTACAAATGTATGGTTAAAAATGTGACTTACAATCTGAAGCACTTTGAGTGGTCAGTGAGACTACAAAACTGCTATATAAATGCAAGCATACACACAGAGTACACATGTGAGCTCCTCCTGCATTCATGTGTTACTGCAGCATGCAGTGATTAACAGCTTGCATCTACCCTCTGATAGAGCCAATGCATTTTCTTGGAATAAAGTATTTTCTACAAGTGAAAGTAATGAGCTAAAGATATCCTTTTTCCAGACGATGTATTGCGACTTTCAAGCACTATAAAGTGAGCATATGCAGACTTGTTGAAGACCAAAAAAAAAAACCCACTTGGGGATAAAGCTCTAGAGCAGCTGTTGTGAGGCAAACATAGGTATTTAAAAAGAGCAATTAAACACTAGCTTCAACTGGTGTGTATTACATAAAGATATACAGAGTTATAGAATATGCAGTTCAGTCACTTACAGTTACTGTATTTAGCAGGAAGAATTAAGGCCACTGCTCACAAGAAGGTCCAGTTGTTATAGATCCAAATAAAGCATCTTGAGCCAACGCACAACTGGATAATTTAGGAGTGACGCTCAGTAGGGGAACTACTACACTGATGTATTACTGGCACAAGTCTGGTGGCCAAACAGCCAAAAATATAAAACAGTTACTCTGTTTATAGTTCTACTCTGGCCATGAAATAAGGAACTGACTGCATGTGCTGCTGGGTGAGGGGAAAAGTGACACATTTCTGTGTACTGATAATGGTGAAATTGTTCAAATGGATGAGATAAAAAGGAAGAATGAAAGCTTGGATTTCACTATCTGAATGATAACTAAAATGAAATAAGCTAGAACACAGAAGCCCTGATAACCACATTTGACAGATAAAGTACAACAATTCACATATTCAGGCTGAAAAATGAACTCAAAGCAGGAACGAGTAATGTACAACAATAACAAGACTCTATTCATGTTTTGGATATCAGATCTCCAACAAAGTGCAGAACTGCAGACAAAGTAACTGCTTAAATATGCTGAACGGGCAACAGAAAGAATCCCCTAATCAATAAGTCTATAGTATAAATCTTACCCTGAACACTTCTGAGTTAATCTCAGACAAAACTCAAACAAATGCTTCCCTCACAGGCTCCTGCACACACAGAGAGCTGAAGTAGGATTCAGCTGGCGTAGAGGAGAAGGAATTGATCACTGGCTAATGCACCCATATGTGAAATGGGCTTTTCATACCAAACCCTCAGTGAGAGCTGGCACACAGAGGGATGGGAAGAATGGCAGCAGCTGACACAGGGGTTTTTACTACATTTTTCAATCTGGTGAGGCACAAACATTCCCCCAGCCATCCATGGCTATGCTGCAGAGGCCGTGAAAGTTAGAGAAGATTAATCTCTTGGGGGTGTTTCCCATTTTCTAACACCCAGAGGTGGTAATTTACACTAGGCCTTTGAGAGAATCGGAACAGAAGCGTTTTCTGTGCTTTAGGGAGAGACACTGTTGCAGATTCTGCTGCACTGGGACTAAAACTTTTGGCAACTGGTAAAAAAAAAAAAAAACTGAAATGATACTGTCAGGGACAAGAAGAAGAATAATGCTTTATCGATCCCAACAGAAAAGTTGCTTTTGTGGACAACATCAGCAGTTCATTTGATGTTTTCTAAAGAAACTTTAGCTACATGTAGGCTTGGACCAAGGTGACATTACCAACCAGGCAATTTAGCAGTAATCCTCGAAGATTACTGCTTCATGTAAGTTTATAACCTTTGTCCTCAAATATTTAAAATAATTTATTAACATATTTAATCAAATTGCTATACAGCAATCATTTTTGCTTGGCTGTACAGCTATAGAAAAACTGTACAAACTCACAAAGACTGAGAAACTGGATTGTAATAAGGTCAAAGCAGCCAACAGCCTAATTTTGTCCCTCTTTTGAAAGGGTGGTTCCACCATGTTGTCTTTTCAACATGTATGCAGTAGATGCTATTAAAATGTGGTGAATGATCTATCTTTGATTTTCTTGGTATTTTACTTGGTCTATATCTTAACTCTTGACATAAACCAGCACCTCTTTTCAATACAGTAATGCCATTTGACTAAGGAAAGGTGGCAACAATAAAGTGCAGATAATTTTTTGTCTAATGTTGCCCCAGTGTGTACCTAATCTTAAAAATTACATTCAAATGTATATGTTTAGAACAGAGGCTTTAGAATGATAAAATATAGTCAATATGAGGGAACAAATTCACAACATCTCACTATACACATTCCTATTCAGTATAAAAAAGCATATTTGTCATGGGTGAATGCAGCAGAAGTACTAATTAACACTTAAGGCTATAATACAATCCTCTTCAAACAGCAATTGATCTACTCAGCTTGCAGATGCTGAAATCTCACATTTACAGGACAGCATGTCTGAAGGTATTATCATGTAGCACGTAACTTCCACTTAGACAGAGGACCTGTTCTGGGAATATGAGTCACTTTTCAGGAAGATCTGTTAAATGAGCTGTGTAACAGCATTGTCCCCTGCAAACTACTTTAGAATTAATTAGCAATGACAGACATGTTTTGGAGCAAGTATGATCTGTACTGTTCACTGGCCCACATTTTATTATAGAGCAGTGTGATGCTCTTATATACAGCAAAAAGTCAGTTATGGGTGGATATTGTCAGAGGTCCATACCTGCTTCATGTCAGCAAATGTCAGCAGGAGGACTCTAGCTGCTCTGGAGCAGTAGAAGATAAAAGTTGTTGCTTAGCCTTTGCGCCTTTGTTTCTGAAAGTCTTTAAAGTGGCTGATGTGGTTTCATTCAGTCTTTTTTTTTTATCTCATTTGGAGAGGTTACTTATTTAATAAGACATAGTGAGGCTAGGCAACACAAAGAAGACAAATACTGTGTCATCACTGATAGCCTACATATTCCGTCTTTACCTGCTTAACTTTTCTCATCTAACAGCTTCTGTCTTGTCTTTATTTCCTTAATCTTATTCTAAATACCTTTGTTTTATAATTTATCAGTTGTTTTCCATCATTGCACTGCTATGCCTTACTACCTTACCTACCTTTACTTGAAAGCCTTAGGCCCTACCTTCTGATCAGAGAACAAGTGGTTGATCTAAAACAGATGAGTGTCTAAGGCCACTAATGAAAGGGACTTTACTGCGGTGAGCAGGTCATACTATTGGTTGCTTGCTGGCACTAGAACCAAATACAGCCTGTTTTTCTTATAGTCTCAGTTGGTGAGACCCTGCAGTGGAAAGCGTGTTTAATGACCTGCTGTAAGGACCCCTCAATGTAACCAATTATCAAGTGCAGGAAATGTGTGTTTTGGGACTTTACACCTGCTTTTAAGGGTAGAAATGGTACACTGAACTTCCTGTAGATAATTATCACATTTCAAGTGGTAAAACTTTATGTTGCTGCTCAGAGATATTTTGTGTCCAAAGGGGTCAAGTATGACCATATGTTTTAGTGCGTGAAGTTTGTCTTTATAATATGTTTAACTTGATAAGACAGCATTCATGCAGAGCGGTGTTTGCAGCAAAAGCACACGCTCCCAGTAACAATGCTAACACGCTGACGTTTGGAAGGTGTAATGTTTAACATATTCATAATATTGGTGTAATTAGTATGCATGCTAACGTTTGCTAACTATCAGAGAGTTTGGGAATGTTCTAATTCTCTGAAGCATCTGGTCATACTCCAACGTTTTAGACAATTAGAATTTGACCTGATGATGGTGTTAAAAAGTGAGAAAAATGATTCAAATTCATCCTCACAAAACTGTCAACTTCAGTTAGTCATGAGGATCAGTCTGGGATCACTTTCTACATGTATGAAACATTGTGCCAGTGCATCCAGCAGATATTAAGATATTGAGTTTTGATCTGAAGTCCTTCTTAGTCTCAAACCTTTGGTACAAATGCCACCATCATACTCCTCTGTAGTGTCATTTTCGTTTCTAGATTAAAAAAAAGGTATGGACTTGATTTCATTAAGGCCTATAACTTCCCTTAGTGGAAATGTCTGTATGGGGAGTAAAACACTCTTCAATGAGATGAGTTTTTCCGGAACTTTGGTTTATAGCCTCCCACCAGTGAGATGCAAGGAGACTTCTGGAGTAGTTATTGCTATAAGTAGGTTCTAGGTTCCTGTATGCACATCAAGCCTCCCACTTTATTTTATTCCCACATCTTGTAAAACCATAATAAAGACTGCATATGCCAGGAAAGCCCTGGGCAGATTCAATTAGACATGAGAGGGCAGACATGGCTGTCTCATTCAAGTCACAAACACACACAACACATGCTTAATAGAAGAAAGACAGACCGAGAGAAGCCAGCAAATGAAATGCATCAGCAACAGCAACGAACAGGGTAACCCAATAGCCCATATATTTACAGACCCACTTTGAAATTCCAGGCCTAGAAGTCACTTTGCTGTTTTTAGTGTTGTAGCTGAGCACAGAGAATTTAGAGCTGTCGGTCAGTGTGTCAGGCTGTTGGACTATTTCTGCTGCTCGAGAGGTCAAGGGCAAACTCAGCCCTTTCATGTTTAAAGGGAGCAGAAACAACATGGGTCAGAGCAAGCACAGGTCCTCACTAACAGCTGGAAACAAGTTCTGCGAGAACAACTGATGAGTGCCCTGAAACTTGAAGATATTGGGATTTTGTTCAACACCACACACGAAAACAACAAAGGTTCAATTTTCTTAAACAGTCACTAACTTCTAACAGTTTTAAATGTGCTCTTTGTGAGTATAAACCTTTATGAATATGATATAAACATCCCAAAAACATCCCATTGACAGAGAAACTTTGGACTTTGAGGACGAGCTAAGATAATATGTATTAGAATTGTTTTAAGATATAATTATTTTAAGATCTGCTTACTTTGCAAACTTAAAAAAAAAAAAAAAGGGTTCTCTGCTCTCCGGATCTGGACTTGCGGTGAACTTTTTATTACTTTTGTGTGTATGGTGCATCAGATTTGTGCAACAGGTGTCACACTGTGCACATCATTTGATGCAGTAAACACAAAATGCAGTTTTTAAATGATGATTTCATTTCCATGTTTCTTAAAACTCTAACATCAGTCCCCACATTATGTTGCGGCTTTTGAGCTGGGTCGTAACAGTTGGTATGACGTTCTTTTTATGAAAATGACTTTTTCACACAGGGCCAGGTAGGTTTGAATAGCTTTTTTCCCTTAATAAATGAAATCATCATTTAAAAACTGCATTTTATATTTACTTGGGTTATCTTTGTCTAATATTAGAATTTTTTTGATGATCTGAAACTATGCAAAAAACTAATAAATCAGGAAGGGGCAAATACTTTTTCATGGCACTGGCTTATATGGCACTATATGCTGGATGTCTACTTTACTGAAGACATTTTCGTGTGTAATTGACTGCAGTTGAATTTACTGATAAACTTTTATGAATCTTTAGTTGCCCCTGCAGAGTCAAAATCAAATGTAAAATAAAATAATAAAAATGTAATCTTAACATATTGTTTTAAACTTCTAGCCCTAGCCTTGTGAGCCAATTTTAGCTAATCATTCACTTTGGCATTTGCCATTTAGTGCAGAACACTGGTGTGTCTTATAAAGCATGTACTGTGTACCCTGATGGTCAGGAGGCAAATCCTGCCCTGCAGTTTTTATCCTCCCACAATCCACTCTGATGCCCTAATGATTGCCTACACTGCCATAGTGAAAGTTGTCATGATACCAGCGTGGTAAATTCCATTACTGTGAAGTATACTCGCATGTCTTGGAAACAGGCTTTAACCAGATTTCTGAAGACATTTGGTACTGTGAAGAAATGGAAAGCTACCCGCAGAGGATGGGTGGTATTGAAGCCAAATGAATTTTCCAGGTCTCGAAATTAGAAAAATACAACAGACACATCTCTCTTCTACTGCTCCATTGACTTAATTAAGAGTTTAATCAGGCCTCGAACTGTGTATTATTCTTACCTTCTGCTGAGAGCCCTTGTACATTCACTCCTCTGGCGTCCAGAAAACTGAGGCAGGCATCCACATTCTCGATCTGTTGAGAAGATGGCAGACAGTCAGCACAAAGCACAAAGGATGCGATGACACTTAACATTCAATGAGCCTAAATGTCTTGGGGCAGAGGGCTTAGAGGATGGAGCTTATCAGCATTATTACCCATAAAGCACATCATTGTGTGGTTATTACCCGACCCCCGCACAACCCTGGGATCACGCTGCATGACATACTGACCGCAGTGTGACGCCACCTACACAATCCACTGCATGTCATGTTCATGGATTCAACGGGAGGCACATGTCCCTATGTACACAGTATGCTGGTAAGTGGGAAAAATACATCCCCAGAATAGTAACATATACACACAAAACACAAACATATGTGGCACTTTGACACATGCAAACCAACAGATAGAGGCAAACACAGGAAAAAGCTTTTATATAAGTCGCACATAAACACAGTACATAGTACAGTGTGGCCTACATTCACAATGTAGGCAACAACTGCCACCTATGTTTCAGTTGTACAAAGGCGCACTGAGGCTGCAGTTATGCGGGGGATTTTTGCCATCCTTGACAGCAGCTAACGGGTCGCTTCATTAACATGGTGGCCAGCCGCCAATCCCCCTCAGGAGGCCTTTTATGATCAGGTCAAAGGTCAAAGCGCTCTACGCAGTGCAGTGTGTCAGGGCCATACAAAGGGCAGGCTGGGCAACTCCGCCAGACGTCCAGCAGGCAATGATGATTCATGAGCTGTAACTCCCTCTCAGCCCTCTGAAGCCTGCTCCCTCTTTTTTTAACGCTCGCTTACCGTGTATCCTTTTCTGTCTTTATTAGAGAGAGGGAAACTTTGCAGAACCAGGATAATGAGTCATATCTGTACACAGGCTGTTTGGCAACTCCTCTGAGTGGAACTGCATTGTCTTCAATAGGTTACGTGTTTTTTAGTGAAGAATCAGCCTTGGCTTAAACGTACAAAAAGACGAGGAACTTGACCTTTTAAATTTTTGGGCCAGAGGTATACTGGTTACATGTGGTGAAGCTAAAAAAACTCAGATAGTTGCAACAGTTCTGCATATCTTTTTCCTCACACAGGTGCAGAGGCCTGGTCTGAGTGCTGCTTGCTGCTCCCCTCGCTGACAGCTTTGCCTGTGCTGGGAGAGCAAGACCTCTGATGCATTAACCGTCACCCCCTGCATGGCACAATAAGCTCAATATGAGAGAGTGGAGTGTGGAAATTTTAACTTCTCCCATAGGGAAAGATGGATTCAGATCCTACAGATGAATGCTTGTGTGAAGACAGTGCTTTTACTACATGAGCAATGGCAGCAGCAGCAAGCGGATACTGGAATCATCATGATAGGAGTAAAGGAAGGAGTGACATACAGCGCAATACAACTGCATCCTCAACTACAAGCCTCACACTCAAACAGCACCTCAAAGCAGCTGCTGAAGCACAGCAACTCCTTAGCAGTCACTTTCTCTCTCAAATAAGATGTTTATACTGGTTTTACCAATGGGAGGCCGAATGGGACACAAATTCACACACAGAGCTTCTCCATCTGCCTGACACAACTCATAACAACCCACACACAACAAACCCCCCCTCACATTTTGGTTTCCATATTCTTTCCCCACATGCTGCACACACAGACCGACACGTGTGCTCTGGTGTTAGCTTGTTTGATTCTCCCACACACACCCTCAGAAGTTTGCATGTTGAGAGACATGTGCGGAGCAGCATTCGTCTCATTACTTCAGTCTTAATTAGGTTTGAAGATGTGTTGGGTGTAGGAGTTCTCGCAGAGCAATGCCTGCCAAAACAAACAGCGTATAGGTACAAAAGATATGCAATCAAAAACATTTCCATGATAACAGACATTTTTTTTATCAACAGCTCAACTCAGCTCATTCAGTTGCAAATATTTACAACGCAAAGGAGTACTGTACCACTTTGCATCTTTTCCACAGGCAGCATGTGTGTTTGAAGTCTGATTTAATAGCTGATAAAGACAAAAAGGACCAAACCCATAAACACACAGTAAATCTTGTGTGTTTGGAGACAGATCTGTCAGCTTTTAAAAAAATCACAGAACAAACCTGTGCCTTCTTCCTCTGTGCCTTCAAGTGATACTCCAGCTATGAATTCTGAGACTTTTAGACATAACCGCTGTTTGTTTTTAGTAGGCATTAACTGTAAAATGACGCAAACAAGGGGAATAATGATTGAAGGCGTTGATGACGGCTGGGGCATTAATGTTCCACAGGGTTCTGGCGATGTTTAACTGCTAGTTTGGTGGGTGGATTGGCTTTGTGGCATCCTGTAACAGCCTCTAGAGAAACCAACATCATTTATTTTTCCTACACATGCTGGCATCACACAGATCCACATAAGCCATTAAAAGCAATTTGGAAAGAGGACATTATGATGAGGCACACTTTACCAAATCATGAAGTACTTTAAGTAGGAAAAGGGGAGCACATTTTGAGGGGTGACAGGAGTGCACATGTAAAACACACTCAAGGGGAAGAAAGAACGAGGGGTGCTGTTAAGTTTTTGTGATGAATAACTTTTAATCAAGCTATGTTTCATTCACAGAGCCAAATCAAAATATCTGATTCTTAGTAACATGGGCAGCAGACAAGACAAGACCTTGTAAAATTGCTCAGTAAGAAGACTTTCTGAGGATGACACAGGACTCCCTGGTACACCTGTCTTACACAGTCTGGTATAAAATCACTGGATGCTGAGGAATGAACAGTAATACTGTACTGAGGTAAAGCCACTCGTATACTCATACACTCATATGCATTTGAGTGCTAAATATGGAGAGAGAACAAAACAAAACTGTTACACAAGTATTAAATTTTGTCCATGTGACAAAAGGCCTCTGTATTGATCTTATACATTTCAGAAACAAGGAAGTGCTACAACACCATAGTTTCCTGTTTTTGTCTACACTCAAAGTCCATCCGCTGATTTTCTTAACCTTAAATTTTCAGATTGCAGGGAGCTGAAGAATATCCCAGCTGTCAAGGGCAAGAGGCACCTGACAAGTCGCCAGTCCATCACAGGGCTACACAGAGAGACAGACAATCATTCACACTCACACCTATAACCAATTTAAAATCACAGATTGGTGAATTTAAACCCAGAATCATATCGCTGTGAGGCAACAGTGCTAACCACTGCAGCACTGTGCCACCCAGTGTACTGTATACTGGAAATGTGAATGAGCTTCATACAGTAGGTGGATACCTTGTGATCATCTTTACATCCATTTCAGCAAACTACAGAGTGTCTATCGTAACCAAGGTTACTTTCCGTTACTACAATTTACAGATGTTCACTAAGTGCCTCACAGACACACATAAGGTTACTTTCATAAAAAGGGGACACCGTTTTTTTCATTGGTTTTATTTGGCCAATTTAGTGGTTTACCTCCTTGAAAAATCAACTTGTTAAATGCATAATAATTGTATTGTATACCCCTCTGCCAATATATAACTACCATATGTAACTGGTCGTTAGACTGACAGTGGCCAGTTGACAGAAACATATTGTGAAAGTACAGAAAACTACCACTAACATACTCAGGGAAATGTAAGATAATATTTGATTGCCATCCCTTTTTACAGGCAGCCATTACTATATCTACAATGAGTGTAGATAGCGATTAAAGTCAATCGGAAACTTCGCAAAAGAGCCATTCCAGTTACCTTATTTCCTCACTTCCCCAAAGCTCTATGACACAAGTGAAGAGTGCAAAGTTAGAATGAGACTTTGTGCCACACTAGCCATAGTAATCTTAAATATGCCAGGTTGAAATAAGCCAGAATTTTCCTGTCATGGTCAGTATTAAAAGCTCTTCAATTCTTTTTTTTTTTTAACCACAAACAGCTACTTTTTAATAGGATATCTGTGGTGAATGTGGCATTTTTGCATCACATGACCTCGTCATCCTTAATAGTATTATTTTAAAATAAAAAACAACCAGAAAACAAACAAAATAAATGTTCACTTGAGGACTTTTTGGCTAACGCTTTTTTATGTAAATGAAAACTGCACAAAAGACTGAGAGGCTCTGTGTCTTAAGGTTTTCTTTCTTCCATTAAAACACCAAACTGTGACCTTTTGTATTTTTATAAGCACAAGAAAAATTTACATTTAATAGTGCTGCTGGTACTAAATCCTTGCTTTGCTTGAAATTTTCTTTTTAAACAGCAAAGTTGTAGAATTTCAACACTACACTAGTACATTCAAATTAAATGCTGGCTACATCTAATGTACATGTTTTTAGTTTAATTCCCTCAAGTCCCATCTAGCCTATGAAAAGTGCACTGGGGCACATTGGGTCTCTCTAAAGGTATCAAGTGACTGATGTATGATGGTTGGAATTGGAAAGTGTTATCCCTTATATGCAACTGTCAAATACAAATGAGCCAAACACCTCAATTGCCACTTCCTACGGGACAGAAAACAACCTTCTTCAAGACGAGACTGGAAAACCAGGCGTTAGCGCTTTGTAGCGCATGAGCACTGCTAAATAATTGAAGGGTTTTACTTAAAATGCTACATATGCACTGGAAAATAAATGCCACCTTAAATCCTTCAGTCAGTTTTTCAAAAACACAGATGACTCAAGATTCACAAATAGAGCTATTTTGTGAAGTCTTGGAGTGACTCAGTAGACTTCTACCTTTTCTTTTCAGTCCATTTTATTTTGAACCCAGTGATCACTGCATAAATACTTATATTAAGCTATTTTACACTCACATAGAAATATAACTTAAATCCTGACCTGAAACACCACTGGGGTCAAGGACATTCAACAGATGCTCTTGTTTGTGCGTGTTCCTCAAAACACTACAACAACAAGGAGCTTATTAGCCCTCACAGTATCTTTGTAGACTTTTCTTTGGCTTAAGACAGTAATCAAAGTTGACAGATGAATCAAGTGAATCCAAATAAATCCTGCAGACACAAATCACTGTACCATCTTTATAAGCCTTTTCCCTAGCAGATCAAAATCGATACCAACTAAAGCTAAACAAAATTACTTTTGCTTCAGAAATCCTTGTATCAGAGTTTGTCTTTGTTCTTCCAATCACCCCACATGGCAGGATTTTGAGAAGATAAAAACAGTTTTTGTACCTATTAATTCCTCTTGGCACATGAAACCTAATGAGCTAGAGCTCATCACTTATGTGGAGCCAACACATAAATGGGATGCTTTTTACAGCCAGAACATACTTTATTAATCATTGCTGCTTTGAAATCCAAAGGTTTACATGGATACAAAGCCAAATCTCTGTGCTCTCTGGAGCCCAATTGTAGTCCAGACATCTAGCAAACAGAATGCAAGAATTATTTGTGTTTTTCCCCCATCAATAGCCAAAGACCTGAAGGACACTCCAGGTTAGAGTGGCTCACCACACAATCAGGATTTACAGCCACTCAGCCTTTCTTTTAAACAAACCAGTTCTCTCATTGTCCATGACCTCTCCATCACCTCCCCTCATCAGATTGAGGGTCTGACAATGATTCTTACACTGGTCTTGTCCTAAATCCCGTCTTATCACTGCCAATGCATCCAAAGCAAGCAGCTGCTGACAGACAATGAATCAAAATGGATAAAAATGAAACAGGACTTTAGTGCAGCTGATGGGCAGAAGGGAGGCTGGGTTAAAGGATCCTGTCCCATAATCCAAGGATCATCGCTCATCATGTCAAATCCACAGCAAGGAAACTTTTTTTCCCTCATCTGGCACTGGCTGCAGAACCATTCTATGCAATATTGATCACAATGCCAGTCTCCATAATCCCTTACCCTGTCTGAAATCCTTCACGGCTGGTAGCTAAAGATCTGTGGTTATTGCTCATTTTTAAGTGTAAACCTTGCACTGAACCTCGTGCACCCAGATTTATCCGGCTCACTCAGGCTTACAAAGGCGATGTTTGCATTCACAGCAGCCTAAATGTTATGAAACTCTATGTCATAAAACTTTTCTAACACAAGAAAACCAAACCGAAATCATTCAATTCAAGTAGTTCCTAGTTGATTTTTATCACATCATACCTCATTCCTGTAAATAAAACTATAATTTTCTTCAGAGATTTTGACAGCTGTGACGTCCAAAATCCTTTAAAGAAACTGCAGCACTAGCTCAGTCAGCACATAAACACACATGATCTATAATCAACATGATGAGCATGCCAACACAAACCTATATCTATGAATGTCTCAGTTAAATATGGTGGCGCATTTTCCAGTGTTTACAACATCAAATAATTTGGAGGCCTTCCATGTGGCTTTGTGCATCTGCTGCACAGACAGGGTGTGTGTGTGCATGTGTGTGTAGGCTGTGTGTGAGCGAGCTGGAGAGAGAGAGAGAGAGGCAGACAAAGATGTTTTATAGATGAAAAAGTCTCTTCATCAATCTCTGGTCTAATCCCCATAAATCTGTTATCGCTGTTTGAGTCAAAACTCATTATCACTTCAGTCAATGATGGAGTAATAAAAAAAACATTACAACGTGATGCAATGCACACGCAAAGATTGCTCCTACTGTCATTTCATCTGTCCCACTTTATCTGTCTGTTCTCACTTTTATTTTCTCTCATTTTAAGCACAATTTAGTCTGAGCTACAGTTGAATGAACTCTAATCGTACATCAGCAACATCAGAAAAGAACAAGAGAAAGCAAATATTCAAGCCTCATTGAAGTCATCTCCAAAAATGGCTGAGCAACTAAAATAACGGTTCAAAAATTTAGTTACATTCTTATCCAGTTGAGAAACTAAGACAGATTTTAAAAAGAAGAGTCAAAAATCAAATCTAAGTAGAGGCCAAAATATTCAGACTTTAAGTCTCAGTTTTGTTCTAAAACTAAAGTGAAATTTATGGTCGAGCAGAGGGAGCGCGTTCGCTGTCCGCTCCAGTCCGGGGACTGCCCGTCTACCTGCAAAGAGCTCTGTTGTCAGATGGAGGCAGTGTACAGTATGTGGTGCAACTGGTCTGTGGGCCACTCCTGATTGTGCTTCCAGCCGTGGAGAAGAGCGAAGTTATAACATACAAAGAGCTGAACTGAAACCAAGTGTTAAAAACAATGAAAAGTGTCCACTGCAGCCACTGTCTCTGCTTTTCATGCTGTATTTCTTGATCTTTGAAGTTTTTTTTTTTCGCAGTTCTCACATTCCCGGTGAACTCCCATCTCTATTCTGGCCCACTTCTCAACCAACATTCAGTAGATGCTTATGTCATCCGCTTCCAGCGATGCACAGTCAAGATCTTGGAGGACTGCACGGGAACATGTCCAGGGTGGGTGAAAACCCCTCTCCTCCCCCTGTCCAGATGGAAACATGAACGCAGACAGACACATTTGCGGGACCATAAATTTCGCCTAAAGTGAAATGCAACGTAGTGACATTATTTGGTTAATGGAGCACACCTTTTAAAAATAAGTGTACTGAAAGGCATCTAGATAACCAATCTCACCTAACCTCTTCTCAGCCGATGGCTTTGCAATTAACTCTACAAACAACTGACAGAAGCTGTAGAGGTGTTCTTCTTAATCTTCATGCCAGAGTATAGTAAAGTAAGCAAACACAGAGGAGGGCAGAGGAGTGGAGGGTGTTTTTCACAGACGAGAAGACAATGTTAAGTGTTTCTTGTTGTCTTTTAGGCCGACGCCAGCTATGTCCTTTGTCTCTCTCATATTCACTGTTGCAGTCCTGTTCTAAGAAGGTAAACACCACCAACATGATGGATAGCATTACTGTTGACAGATGACAGATTTGTCTGCCAGTCATGTCTGAGGGTGTTTCTCCAGTAAGGGTCAGTGAGGTTAAGCTGCTGACTTATTAGGCCTGTGTTTGTATAACCTGCTGAGCAGCAATGATGCAGGAGTGAAATATGCTCCCATTCACACACTCTCTCACCTGCTCTTCCTGCTCCATCAGCTGACAGAGAGTTCTGTCCTTCAGTAAAATGCGTCAGAGCCCTGTCTGCAAGCCAATCATTTTGCTGTAACCGCTCTTTCCAACTCGTCACATTCAATGTGTCTTTTTTCTCTATCATGCACACCATATTAGATGTCCTTTCTCTTATTTCTCTCATTTAATTCTGTCCTTATTTAAATACAAATCGTTTTGGATATCATTAAAGGCTAAACAACTGACACATATACTACCTATTTATGACAGCACAATAAAACAGCCTATAGAGGAAAAACATTAATGGGAATAATTCATAGGCCTAAAAGATATGTAAATGAGTCCGGCTTAATAAGTTGTGATGCCAGACTGTTTTCATACACACTGCAGAAGTCTAAAAAATAGAATACAAACAGTAAGGCAGTGTTATTTTACTTCTGAACCTAAAATCTAGTTAGACTAGTTCAAAAGACTAGTCTTAAGGCTACAGAAGTCACGGTGGAGCATCCTCTCTCTTCTCACCCACCATGGAAGATAAAGCAGTGCTGCAGATTTTACAGCAGCCTTTCACAGATGTTGAATGTCAGATATGATTTAATCTGCTGCAGTGGTCAGAATGTGGCAATAAATCAGGTGCAGGAGCTACTTTATTTTTACATTCCATCCTCCCAGATTTTGTGCCTCTGAACACCAGTTACAGCTGGGCCTGCTTTTCTTCCATTCCATTAGTTAATGAGGATGAGCACAGTTTGGCTGTTTAGGAAACAAAAGTTGGGTGTACACATATGTGGCTAAGGCACAATAATAAGCAGAGATGTGAGATGTTACAATATGTCCTTTTGACAGCATTTTCAACACATCAGGTTTCTTTTCTCCTAATTTCTCTAAATCGGGTGTAATCAGTGACACAAAGAATTGTTCAAACATTTAAAAATTCCCTTGTACAAGCAGTGAGTGTGTGCTTTTTTAAAAATGTATAAAGCCGATGGAATAAAGAGCATAATGTCCTAGGACAGAAGTCACAACAATAAGAGGGAACAGGACTTCCACTCAAAACTACCTCTAACATTATATATTTTATAATATGTATTTTATATATGTATTTTGACGTTGTAAACACATGAAATACAGTTTTTCCTTTTTTCCTTTGCAAGGCATATTACAAGCCTCTTTTTGTTCAGGCAGCTAGGAATATGAATGACGCTTAAAGATCATTTGCAGCCGTGACACATCCAATGTCATGCAGCCTGTGGCTGAGGAGGGTGCAAGGGTTCACTAAGGGCAGGGAGGTGGGTGAGGGAAGCTACTGAAACAGCACAAGTCGAGCTATGGTTATGAGCAACTTAGCAGTGAACCTTTTGATATAAATGTACAGAATAAAATAGACAGAAGAGTGACACAGGACAAAAGCATTAAAGAAACCCATGCAAGCCAAAAAGCAGGTTAAAGATGGTGTGAGTGAGTGAATCCGTGGAGGACTGATAGATTTGTATTGTATTATTCCCAAACTGAAACAATTACAGGGAATACAGGTCAGTCGAGAAAGGCTGCGGCTGGTATTTCAGAGTGAAACAAACGGAGGCATATCAAAGGTTAGCAGTCCTTCACTGTGCCCATTTAACAAGCCAGCTATTTGCTCCCTTTACAGAACATCTGCCGATGTCCTCAGCTATAATGAGTGATTAAAAGCTTCCAATTGAGACAAGTGAGCCTGTAACGAGTCCCAAGGTGCTCCATTTATACCACAAACATGTGAGAGAGTCCATCTATGCCCAGAACACACACCTCTTGTATTAAAAAATAAAGGTTTTACAGAGGAACAAAGAAAGAATAGAGGGACCACAAAGAAGCTTCATTAGATGTAAAGACCAAAGATGGAAGTGTGACTACTGTGTGAATATCAGAACACTTGAGTCTCAGCAACTGATCCAGTAAAAACTTGACCAAACTTACTTTTATATATATATATATATATATATATATATATATATATATATATATATATATATATATATATATAAAAAAAGAAATTT
>VUQS01000115.1:0-29352 GCA_015108495.1 Heterochromis multidens | reverse complement strand
AAAAATAAAATTATATTAAAAAAAAAAAAAAAAACATCCAGCTGCATCAAGGCACTAACTCCATACTGTGTTATTTACAATTCCAAAATACCATAAAGCATCTTTGTGGTATCAAAGGTGCCCCTGGACAAACAGGAATACCAACAGCGTTAGGATGACCTAGGAAAAAAAACTTTGGCTGCACATTTGATGTCGGAGAAAATGATTTCCAAAACCCGGGAAATTTGTCAGGGAAGCCAGGGGCAAATTCATTCAATATAAAATAATTAATCGGTATTACTACACTCCTTCCAGATTACATAAAATGGGTTTGATTAAAGATGCTTTATGCTGGAATGCTGGAAATGTAGGACAGAAAAAGGCCAGTGATTGAAGTGTGACAGGGGTGCATTACCACAGCTGAATACGTTTGCAATGAGAGTATTGATGGTGGGTCTAGTGACTTGAGTGACTCTAGTGCCAGACTAATCCTTAAGCTTTGGAAAGAATCTCAACCTTCGACACTGAAAATGTGGACTGAACAAATGATGGACACTGTTGCTTGTGAGAAAATGTTGGGAAGAATTAATTGTAAAACTGAGATGGTCAAAAAGCAATGGGATAGCTTTTGTGAGTTCATATCTAAAGAAAGGACCCCTTGAATATTAGATTGGGATCACTTTTATTTAAACTACTGGTAATACAGGATTTTGGTCTTGGTGGAGGATGTCCTCTCTGAGTCTGGTTAAAGATTGTGGTTTATTGAAATTGAAATTGGTACAAAAACAGAACAATGTAAAAACAAATGACCAAGTTAAACAGTCTGTTGACCTTTCATCCACCCAATTCATCCAATCATCCACCCCAATCTACTCTCAGTACTTCCTTACACATACTGTAACGTTTTCAATATGCACACCCCTCCTGCATGCATCCCAAAATTCATGACTAAGAGATCTATTCATTTGTGTCAGGAAACTGTTTGCCTCCCACTCCCACTGCTACACCGAGCAAACATCAGTGGCCAGTCTTCAGCCAATCGTTTTCTGTGTGATTTCTGGTGAGACAGCAAAAATCATCACTGAGATCAGCAACTGCAGTTTGATTTCAGCTTTTTAATCCTAATCGCTCACACTTGTTATATACTAAAGTGCTGCCAAATGCTGGTAAGAGCAAGTGAAAAAACAGAAGGAGCAAAAAAAAAACAACCCAGAAAATGAGTGTGGGAAAGAAAGATGGAGAGAGGCAGGGTGCAAAAAGGAAGAAAGGAAGAGAGACATGAGGGATAAAAAAAAGAGACTGACAGAAAAGGAGTGAGAAGTAAAGACTCTCTGTGCTCCAATGGGAGACACATGCCTTTGCACCCTTGGGTGAGTTATAGATCTCTGCTGCTGCAGTTTGCCCAGCACCCAAAACAAGGGAGAGCTGCTGTGATTTGGCCCAAATTTCAGACTGAGAAACAGTTTCGCTCCAACTCACCACAACAAAGACCAAATACTGTGTCTGTGTGTTTGTGTGAGAGAGTGGGTGGTCGATTCATCTACCAAACAGAATGAATTATAGACACACACACTCTGTTGATAATACATGGTTTTATCCATCTGTACTTCATTAATATTCTTTTTTAAATATTGAAAGTTAGACCCAAAGCAAGACTGCACACTGTTTGGATAACAGACGTCAGTGTTTCTGTCTTGTTGTGACTGTAATAATCTATTTAACTGTAATCTGCATAAAAGTAGATTAACTTAAAACATGGAAAAAGAATCAGAAAGCAGTATATTTAAGTAACAACAGGCACAGATGTGAGTGTGTGTATACAGGTGCCCACCTATGATCTGGATGATCTGCGCCAGCAGGACTCCATCGGTGACATCCTGGCTCAGGTCCTTGATGAGGCGTGGACAGCCAGACTTGGCCAGGTAGTGATTGGCCCAGTCTGTGTAGATCTGTAACAACAAACAAACACTCTGTCAGCTGTATAGCTTTAGATCCACTAGTTAGACCATTCAAGATACCAACTTTATCACAACTGATCATAACATTAGTAAAGGTGGAACATTGAAAACACACAGACTGTACACTGAATGGCATAAAACGAAGGAAAGCTGAGTTTTTTGTTTTGCTCTAAAGTCTACTTGAGCCTTACTGATACGGACAACCTTCTATGACAAAACCAGTGCTGAGATCCCCTCCATGCCATCTATCCTATAACAGCATTCTGCTCTGTTTCTCACTTTCTACAGGAAAAGTGGTAAATGCCTGCCAGGGAGCAATGTTCAAACATTCGGGCTCCTTTCTTTGCGCCCCCCCACTCACACACACACACACACACACACACACACACACACACACACTATTTGATGCTGACATTAGATGTTACAATGGCACACTGCACAACTATTCTGTCTTTTTGTGCAGAGTATTTACACAACACCCAGAAAACTACAAAACAAACTTCAGACAAGTCAGAGGAACATTTAAAAGATTTTAAATGGTTTCTTGGATGACTGAAACACAGATCCAGATGTTTGCAGGACCATGTGAATTCACTTCCTAACTAACTCTTTCAAACCCGGAAGGGCAGCATGTCAAATAATCTTTTGTATAGTCGCCTAAAACTCTTAATAGCAACTTTATCTTTCATTAAAGCCCATAAGCTGACTGATAAGTGACGCTTTGTCTGTTGGGATGCAGATAAATCTTGACAGCTGTTGCGGTTTCACCAGGCTCCAGAGACGAAAGATGTGAATCACATTTGGCCTCCAAGTGCTCGGCCCCATGCAACATACAGAAGAATCAGAGGCTATGTAGGGCCAAGGACTTCCCTCTAGGTCTCAAACTTTATCCATGCCCTTCAGTCTTCAAGATTTCCTTCTAGACTCTTCTGACTAAGAGTCAGGCAGCAGCACCAGCTCTTCCCCCTGCGCTGTCGGTGCGTTTGATACAGATTTCAATAGACAGCCATAGATGAAGTCTTTCTTCCTAGCAGGCTTGAATGGAGGTTCAGTAGCAGCCCATATAAAGACACTGACTGCTACACTGCTGCTTGTTGAAACTATTCTTGTAATCCCAGATGAAAAAAATGCAATACGGATCTAAACGACATGAAGGACTTTGTGAAGTGAAAATCCCCTCAAAAATGTAAGATCATCCATTAGGGTAGGAATCTACAACTTAAAAAAAACTGATAACTCTTTATCTGATTCTCTTGTGTTCAAGTTTGGGTTTTTATGACTACATGAAGCTTCACAGCAACTCAAATAGGAGACATTTCCTAAGAAATTTCCATAAAACCCAACCATTTCCCATGTCGAAATAATCCTTAGTTCTCCTCATTTACCTCACACACCGTTCCCAATTAAAAGCATTTCTCTCCCGCTCTTTTCTTTTTCTTGGAAGTGGGAAGTTTGCTCCTTTAAAGTTGCCGCCTCTCATACGTCTGTGTCTGTTGTGGTTTCCTTCAGCAACTTTGTCCATGATGAGAAGTTGTAAAGTGTAACCCCGAAAAAATGAGAGCCGTCATTGGGGAAACACCCGTTTCAATGCAAATGCAGGCAAACAGACATCTGTTAAGACCTGCTTGCAAAAAGAGGCACACGCTCACAAATGAGCAGACTTACGCAGACGCACCGAGAAACACACTGTAAATGCAAACCACGTCCCATCGGGGGGCAAGTAAACAAACAGGAGAGAGGGAGAGAGAGGGAGAAAGTGTGTGAAAAAAAAAGGAATATAGAGTGTATGTACTGCTCCTGCTGACAGCTACAATTACATCAGGCTGCAGGAAAATTCAACTTTAACAAAATCTGCTGAACTGCTAAGTTCACAACATCTCGTCTATACAAGCTCAAAACTGGAGACTGAAGATGAAGGTTTGATCTGTATCATATTCAGCAGCCACCGTCCTCTCTCTTCTTATCCTTAAAAGGGAACAGGAACAGATGTTTAATGCTTCTGCAGGGAAACAAAAGGAGAGACTCTCATGTCAGCAGTAGTCAAGTTTCCATAAGACAAACTTGGATAGACATTTCCAGGAAAATTGAGAAAAAAAGTTGGAAATTAATCCACTTTCACTGAGTGATTATTAGGAGTCTTTTTGTCAAATTAAACAGTTGTTGGCACTAATTCTCCAGTTAGATGCCATTGAAACCATCGGCACAACCAGAAAGTCAAGATAAAATAATCAAAAGCACCAGTAAAACATTAAACATGATGAAAATATGACCTTTCTGTAAGTTTCATGTATTAATCTGAGGGAGGTCAGAGTCTCTCACACAGAACTCTTCAGTGGAGCAGTGTTCAGGTTAAATGTTTCATTTGAATCCAGATTAGTCGGCTCTCAGCGTGTTGAAACCTCAGGGAAGGCCAAAGAACTTTTCTTTTTGCATATCGAAATAAAGAACGGGTGGATGGAGGTAGGGAGTTATCCCTTGAGGAAGGTGTGATACTCAGCTGATTCAATAATTTGAGTGAAATTAAGGCTAAAATAGCCAGCTGCTTCTGCATCTGCTGCAGCTCCTCGAGGGTACGACTCCAATATAAACAAAATTTTCAGAGCTATGCATTACCAATCCAGCTTAGGGGTCAAACATTATTTGTTCCTGAATTTTAAACTTTATTCACCATGATGGGACAACTCAGCTTCATGCAGGCTGATCATTTTTTATTGAATGGGATTTTAAGAATGTTCTACAGATCAAACAAGGCAGATGAAATATCGAGACAAAACTGTTAAAAAGCTCTACATGAACATGATAACATGATAATACTTTCTTTTAAATGCATTTCAAACATGAAATAAACAGGCTAGTTTATACATTTTGTCGGGGTGGGGGGAATTTCACTAAAACGGAATTTTACAAAAACAGTTGCTTACAGATCGACTTGTGTGACAGTTTCACTAAAACTAAAACAGCAGAAACTGTGTCAACAGTACTGAGATTTACAAACTTTACTTCCAGGCTCTCTCTGGAAAACTGTTCGCTTTTACTTTATTGTGTAGGTGGACTAAGTTATTCACTTTTCCTGTGGAGAAAAAGTGAGTTGTACTATGTAAGCATTCTGAAGACACCCAAGTTTGTGACAGCTCACTCAAAACTGCTGAGTCACCTTGGATGTCCCACTTTTTGAAAAGTGTTTGCTTTAAAATTCACTTTTAAACTAAAATATGTTGGAGAAGCAAACACCATCACGCTGGAAAACCTAGTTTACGTTTGTCCACAGGGACACAGTGCCACCAGTATAAAGAATTCTGCAAAACTATATGAGACATGGCTGTAAAGTTTTTGCTGTGACACAGCTGCAGGAACGGTCAGTCTACCTAGAGTAGGAGACGTTGGAATAAATGCTGCTCCAAATCTACGTCTGGGCATTTTGGCATCTCTGCAGTCAGCAGATCGGCTTCAAAGAGGGAAAAAATAAACTTCAGTAGAGCTCAGACAAAGCATGGCAAACATGAAGGGAGACAAAAAGAAATGAAGACTCTCTGATTCTCACTCCAACTTCAAGTTCAGTTAGGAAAAAGGTAAGACTGAAACAAGCTGATGTTTGGAAATCTAACTCTAGTCCTGACTTCAAATTTGACCTGGGAGCTGTCTGGTCCCCTCTTCTCTGCTCTCTGAGCTTTCTGACAAAGCACATACATCAAGGAAACATTTCTCAAGAAGCTTGCCTCCTGTCTCTGCGTGAGCACCGGCTCACTGATCCACTCACTTCATGACTCCTCAGCGGCACTCAGAGTTGAGTCTGTCAGCCTCCTGTACTCGTTAACCCCTCCTCGCTGAGTCCCAATTGCTTTGGGAAGCAGCAGCTGGCACTACGACAGAGGTAAAACATCAGCAATAACGCCACCTTCAGTGGTGCTGACTGAGACTACTGACATCATACAGACACACATGCTGGATGAGACAACACACACACACATACATATATATACATAAATACAATCTACAAATGCCCAGCTTCTCATACACAAGTAAACACACACACAATGAATCCCCCTTTTCTTGGCCACCCTCCTTTCTCTTTCTCTCTTTCGGCAGCCAGCATCAATCAGCAGAAGTCCAGTGTCTCTGGTGATGTTATCCTTATTGATACCACATGAAGTAGCTCTCGCCTCTTTTTCTCCACCTGCTCTGCAGAACTATCCTGTCCCCTAAGCGCCAGGCATCCCAAATACTCCTAACAAGCAGCTCTTACCCCTGGAGCAGATAAACTCCCTTCAACAGTCCTGATCACAATGCAGTGACTACAGCTACGCAGGTATTATTGGCAGTGTCTGCAATGGCACTGCTCAGCCTCTGGGGGGAGCCAGGTAAAAAGAGAAAGATGAGATGCTGGAATGAGGGACAAATGGGGAAGAGAGGAAGGTAAACTATAAAGTACTCACTGTATTCATTAATGTACTTCTATTGAATGACTGTTAATATATGGGCTCTTTAATCAGGGCATCATTCCAATGCTACATAATAAATTAAGAGCTTAATTGCATTCAAGGAGTTTGAGCAGATACACAATCACTTGGAGGACATTTAGCTGTGTGATGCTGTTTGAAACAGACAAGCCAGGAGAGATGTCTCTTCTGCGGCTGCACTGGCTCAGAAACCAACTTGGCACCAGCGCCGCTCCCGCATGGGTCCTAAATGTAATTAAACACAACATGAAGCCGCATTAAGTAAACGAGCAGTGAGTCAATGGAATCGATGGCACTGTGATGTGATGGAGCTTCCTCTGCCATTCTCTACTTCATCTTCATGTCTGGTTCACAACAAACCAGGAGCTGCTTGGATCAGAGAGCAGCAACACTGTGGTTGAAAAAAAAGAAAAACTCTAACTCTACAGAAAATCTGTACTGGTTGTACTATTCAGCTGACAGGTTATCTCTGAGAAGATCCAAATAAGTAGAATTTGACAATTTCTTCTCCTGAATGTGCAAAAGGATCATTTCAGCAGAAGAGTTTGCAAGTTGGCACTTTGCCTGTAATACCTGACTGCAATTTTCCTACAAAGGTAAGCACAGAGAAGTTTCCTCTTCAGCACATGAATGTCAAAGCAGACCTCAAGTATCAAATCCTGCACAGACGTCTTTCTTCACAGCGAATGGCAGATATTCCAATAAAGTAGTAAGCATATTTTAGTGGAGTGAGGCATCATAAAGTTTAAGCAGTGCTGAAGAAAGTTCAGTAAATGAGTGATTTTAAATTTGAAAGCAGTGTGCTACAGAGAGACAGTTAAAGAAGAGTGTACTAAGGAGGTCATCATTTCTGACTGTTGAGTTTTGAGTAGGTTGAACTTTTTAAAATGTAAGGTGCATCTGAGCAGCCGTTCCTTAAATAGCAAATTCTGGAGGAAGCAAAAGCGGGAATCTGTTTCTGTAGGCTCAGTAAAAACAATGACTTGTGTAACACTTGACATTCTGATGTGAGCATCTGCTTTCTGCTGAAGAAATGAAAGAGAACCATGACATGTCAGGGCAAAATCTTCTGGGACACGAGCAACTGACAATGTCCAGCTGCATTATCAAAGCAGCTGGAAGCCATTTCTACCATGAAAACCTTCCTGGTGTTCTCTGGGATAAGTCTGACTCATCTCTATTCCCTCAAATCTTCATTATCTTGTCCTGGCATTGCAGAGAGAGGCCTCCTTCAAACCCACCTAATCCAGAGGTAATAGCAGCAGGCGGCCATCCAACGGGTTTTACTCCAACCTTGCAAACACCCAAGTCGGGGGAGTTTACACAGGCAACATACAAATCGTACTGTAGACTCAAAGTTTCCTTGCGGCCTGGCGCCAGAGATGAGGGATCAAAAATAAGAACTTTATTTACGTGACGTATAATTCTGCAGAAAAAGACAGGATTGGACCTAAAATCTGGAGGCCATGAATGGGATGAGTGGGCAGCACCTCTGTTGTTATGCCAGCTGTCAATCACAGCCAAGCCTGGATGTGTTGGGTTTGGGGATCTGGGGCTGAGAGAACTGTCCAGCTCAATTTACAAAAATGATAAATCAGTTTTACAACTGGGGACAAAACACACACAAAGACAAAAAATAAAGAATGAACCTGAACAACTGCTTTATACAAGTCTTTAAAAAAGAGGCTAATTAAGTCAATCCTCTCTAAGTCTCTCCTCCTTGGACTCATGAGCCAAAATATTACTCAACATTTCCTCAGAATTTATTAGATGTGCATCGATGTTTGTTTGGCTTTATCTTTTCCAAAGAAAACTGATTAGGCATGTGTGTCTGTTTCAAGGTCTTACTGCATATTCACCCAGCTGGATACATTTATACCACTCATATTTATTGAGCAGCTCTATGCCAGACACTGGAAATACTTGCTGATAGCACTAGAGTAGCTGGAGCAGAAGATGTGAGTAAATTTTATAAATTTTCATACATTTTCTAAGCTATTACAAAAGATTCAAAGCAGTAACTTCTAACTTCCAGGCTGGTACTGACGAAATGACTTCACTACAATCAGCAGATAACACGAAAGAAGCACATGCTGCTAAAAATCGAAACATTCAGTCATCACTTTCTCATGCCACAAGCTGCCAAGCCACTTTGTCGTTTCAGGGGAAACCCTGAGCAGAAAATGACATAATTGCATGGCTGGGAGAAGTTTGGACACACAATCCATGCTGGATGCGCTCGCACGCGTCAGTCAGTGCTGATCTCCTGTAGTTCAGCAGCATTGAAGGCCAAAGAATGAAGAGAGGAAGACGGAGAGAGAGAGTGATGCTGGTCAGACAAAAAGGAAAAGAAGTGACAGCTCCAAAACAGCTTCAAGACAGATGAGCACAAACACAATTTAGAGACAGACAGCAGCAGGCAGACAGTATTCAGACAGAGATGAGTTTGCTGGCCAATTTGATAAACTGTCTGTGGTTATAAGCACCAATTACAGACAATCATTCGCCAAAGCAGCAAAATTTTAAGGTAGCACATAGGGGAACTATTACATCTAGCTTTCCATCATTCTGCGCCAGGAAAAATGCTCAAATATCTCTTATCATTCTGTTTCACAAAGCCACCCTGGCACAAAAAGGACACAACTAAATGTTATGCTAACTATAAAACACCAAGTATAATATAACCCTGGGGCTGTGACTATGAGCATCAGCACTTAAGGATCCATTTTCTGCTCAACTTTAACCTTCACTATGAGATGAACAGACCGCTGGAGGAGAGACTCTATACAAAATGCAAACTATCATTGGATAAACTCAGCGGCTGAATTATGTTAATATGACAGAACCCCATGACCACCATTTGAGAAAGTCATTTATATCCAGCCTCCAAACACCCTCTCAGCCAGAAGCCGTGACACCAAACAAGGAGCCGGAGGAGTAGATTTACATCATCTTCAGGTCTAACAGATCATTTAAATTGCACAGCTATAAAACACAGAGGTGAGTTGGTGAAAACACAATCCAAGGAGAAAGGAAAAAAAAAAAAGAAAGTTCTCACTATGCCACTATATTAGGAACACGGTAACTTGAGCATCAAGATTAAATATTAATCGAGAGGGATATTTACAATGTAAAGTTCAGGTTCAAGCATGAATAAGTGAGTAAAATGCCTTTCATTTTGTGTATTAAGAAGGAATTTGGCAATGCCTTTCCTATCTTCCTATACTCTCTAAATAAAGGCACTTCATATATTTTATTATATGCATAAACTTCAGTCATATATTTTAGGTTTTTTTAACCATTTTATTTTATCACTGTTATTTAATACCCTTCCCTCTACAGTATGTTTTATTACTGAGATTAAAAGAAAATTACTACAAATCCCACAAACACACTAAATCACAGCTGTGTGTTCAAAGAATCATCTCTTCCTCTAAAGTACATGTCGACTGCAACAGATGCTAGAGTAGTCACGCACACACAATGCATGCTCACATGGAGGTTTATGAGACTCTTGCACACGCACACAGACGCAAACAGTACGGTACTTTACCATGGAAACCGCAGCAAGTGAGGCAGCGTCTCGCCTGCTGGCTCTGTGGCCTGTGATCCAGACACTGCCACCATCGTGCTGGTAAAAGACACGCATACTGTCAGCCACACACAATTTCACAAATATTTGAGCTCTCCATGCCTCACACCCATCCTATGCTTCACAAAGGAATCACTCCCAAAACAACAACAAAAATAAAATGTTTACTTCAAATCCAGGTTCCAGACAAGTACAGCTTGAGACAGCTCTTACAGTCAGCAGGTATTTGTGTGATATGTAAACAGCATGTGGAGAAGTCTGTGTTAATTAGCCACTTAGATGCTAGGTCACCAGATGAGCTCCTTCTACAGGCCTAGATGGCTGTACACCTCACCATAGTGGTAACAACCTTAATTTGGGGCTTGTGTCGACTGGCGGGAATGACTTTCCTGTTTAGAGGCCTTAACAAGTGGCCTGGGGCTTCCGGCTGTCACCCAACTATTCTGGGATGCCACAGGGCTCTATAATCATTTGTTCAGACCTCTGCAAGCTCCGCCCACTAAAAAACACACAAATAAATCAGAAGAAACAAACAGGCTACCGTGTCATTAGCTATTCCTGTTGCAGCATGAGCGCACTGCCAGAAATATATGGTTAGTCATACACACAAACAGCTTCTTATCATGATAACAACCGCCACGATCCAATCAAATGATTCCTGCAGAGGGTTTGAATTATTCCCTAAACTGATTCCAACAAAAACCAAATCATGAGGGCATGATCTGTGTGAGTCATCGCTGGCCTGCTCAGATTAGTCACACTTCCTTACTTTTCATCAAATCAAGATGAGTCAGCTGCTAAGTTTGACTGGTTGTGGTTGGTTGACAGCATCAAATGGGCTCCAGTTAGGCATGAGTTGGAAATACTTTCACTGACAACAACTGTTGCTTTTGCGATCATAAACTGTTTGTGAAGTAATTAGATTTATTTGCAGTTAAACTTTTTATGAAATGCACGAGAAAAGAAATGCAGATATAAGAACACAAGAGGTTTGTTCTCAGGCTTGTGCAAATGGGTTGCTGAGATTTGCAGACCTTTACCAGCATATGGCAGAAATGGTGTACCAGCTGCTAAAATCTTGATCAGGTATCAGCCCCATTGGACGTATCTGGCCTTTATTGTTTGTGAACAAAGCCCATTTATAAGCCAATTTACATGCTGTATACAACACGTGTCTGTTTGGTTTCAGTCTGGGCTGCCATCTGCTTGTTGAGAAACAAATTAATGTAGATTGCTAGATTAATGAGTTTTTGATTGGGTGGCAGCCAGAATGCCGAGAGCCAGAGCCCGTTTTTATTAACAAGCCTCTCAGAGGACGAGGACAGGATGGCGACACTACGCTCGGCCACTTAGTGAGTGGGTCAGGCTGCGAAACTGCTGATTGTTTTGTACACTATTGACTCTGAGAGTACAATATAAATAAAGTCTTTCATGATAAACACGATGCTGCTTGAATATGAGAGAGAGCCATCTTCTTTCAAGTGGCTGGTTTTACTTTAAACTGAAATTGTTTCTCAAAGGCAAAGTGAAATAAATCACTGTCTCCTTTGTTTCTTATTGTAGGCATTTTCTTTTTGCTCCATCAATGAGCAGCGAGAAAAGAATATCTGCAAATTAACAAATGTCTGCAAATATTGATTACAGCAAGCTCAAAATGAGAGAAAAAAAATCTTTTCAGATTGCTCTTTTAATCATGAAAAAACATTGTTTAAAGATTTAAGATAGTGTTAATATCATGTTAATAAAAGGCTTGTTTGGGATAAGGATGGGTTGTTTTCAGTCTTGACATGACAGACACTCGTTTTACTCAACATCACTTCACGTTCACTTCATGTTGATCACTCTGAATAATGTATCTTTATCTTTCACAGAGCCAACAGTAGAGGGCTCCATATCAGAAACTCCAGAATTTGCCTTTTGTGGAGCTGCTGGCTGCCTGAAAGCAGTCAGAGGGTCGTACGAATGAACTTAATGAGTCATTCATGGATCGCCTGTGAATCACTGTTTGAGAGTGAAAGCCAGAATGGCTGGCCACTTCAAAGCCTGAATGGCTTTGGCTCTTTGGTTAGTAATGAGGCATATTTCCCTGTGTTCTCTGCAGCCATAACCTATAAACCAGATTCCCCCCTGCCCGGCCCTTAAAGGAACAGATCTGTGAGATCCTTTCAGAAGGTGTAACTTATCAGTCTACTGTGTAGCAGGGAAGGTGCAGGTGATTTGAACTGGGCAATGTAACCTTTTTCTCTTTTTTATAGTAATATTACTGATGCTGATTTGTTTGATTATTATGCCAGATTGAGGTTTATTCTCACCTTTACTTAGCTCTTAGTCTACGTTCTCTCAGTAGAAACAAACAGCTCTAAATCAAAATACATAGAATACAGCACTACAGAACACAAAGAAAGTCAAATTTAAGGGCACCTCCATTAATTTTACACATAACTTTATAAAATAAGAACTTTGTGAAATATGAAATGATAGCAGGAAATAAAGTAAGGATATCTCAACTTCTGCTGCATTCATTTTGACCATACCTCTTTTTTTTGTCTCACTCCAAGTCTGGTGTTTTTATTAACAAGCCTCTCAGATTGCTGTTTGTCATTCCAGCAAATCAGTGCAGCACTGATTTGCTGGAATGACTTAACTTATTTCTCTTATGTTATTACCCTACTTAATGCATTTCAACTGCCATGCGAACAATGAGAGCACAGAACAGAAAAGAAGTTAGACACATTAGCTCCATTATGGAAAGACATGTGGCATTCATTTCAAGCAACAGATTTTATGCATACTTAATGATGTTGGTAATCCGTGGAAGTAAATTGTATTAGGAACCTGCTTAAAAATAATATGGCATATTGTAAATTCTCTAAATCAGTGCAAGCTGACAGAGTTTATGACTACACCTGGTAGAAAAACCCCTAAAAAACAGCCTACTTTTGCCATTTCCAGCCACTATATTTCTTCCACTTGCTCTCTTCCATCACAGATAGGAGTAAATAAAGGAATATGCCCATATATCAAGGTCTGCCAAGTTCTTTCACATTATACATCCTGCACACCACAGACCTCCACAGCTTCCTCACAGCCATCTCCTTTCACTGCTAAAATTAACATGCTAGCAGCTTCAGAAGGTAACAGAAAGAATGTGTGCGGTCATGACCTCCAGGGATAAGGGCCTGAATGAACCTAATTGTGCTATCAACAGGGTCGAAAAAGGTTCATTGACTTCAGTTCCCTGCAGCTCTTCCTTTAATGTCATATGCACAGGAGTCTCTTCTTTTCATTAACAGATCCCATCACAATACTTCTTCAAATTGTTTAAAAGACAAGCTTCACAGAATCTAAGTTCAGGATGAAGAGATAATGGCATACCCCGGAAGCATTCGGCAGAAAGTAAGATTTAATGCTGATTAATATTCACAGTCACTGAACTGATACAAGGGTCAAACACAAACCCATTTCACAAACCAAAGCTTTTATTTAGCAGCAAATATTTAGTCACCTCCCAGGAAAAAGTGGTTATCAGCCAGTTCCTGGTGTGCCAATTCTGTGCTGGCACCAGTAGAGGGACCTGCAGACCAGAGGAAAATGGTCTTGATCATTAACTGACTCATGCCATTAGTCCCCTATGGTTTTTACAGTGGCTCCACCAGCTCAGTCAAACCTCAGCCGTCTATGTTCAACAGTGACATCATTCATAAATCATTGTGCATTAACGCTGCAGAATTAGCAGCTAATTAGTTTGATGAGCTACCAACAGAGGTAATAGTGGGATGAATGATTTATGCTCATCTTTATTCTGTCCTATCTGTGCTATTCTTATCTACAAGCTATGCTTTGCTGTTGCAGCTTTATCTGATATCATAGTGTATTTGATAAACATTTGTTTCGGCAGAAGAAAAAAAGGAACTAAATGCAACAGTCCATTGGTGTAACAAAGAATGTGACCGCACTTTTTAGAGTAGTCCTCATCTCATAAAAAAAAAAAAAAACACGACAAAAATAGAACCCAGACAGAACCTCAATACCCACGGGAGAGTTCCAGTAACAGTCAGCTTATGCAACCTGCAGCTATCAAAGAGTTACACCGACACTGAGTAAAAACACAGCTTAAATAATGGCTGTGGTTAGCTTGGCTCTATGTACCTACCAGCCCTGACATTTACTGTAAGTGTAGTGTCAATGTACTAAACATCTGGGGCTGGTGGTCCATGACTGGGCCCTGAATCACAGGTGACTGCTGCTGAGTCACGCAGAGTTTTTTTCACTCAACCCTGCTGGAAGTGTCTTCTCCTTTCACTCAGACTGGGAGTTGCTCATTCTTGGTTTGTGTGTCACTGTTGGCATTTGCGTGCAGATTTTTTTTTCCCCCATTTCTTTCCCCACATGCTGTTGATTGATTGTGTCTTCATGTGTGTTGATTGTTTTTGGTGTTTTGATAACAGAGATTTACAACTGAGGCTATCAATCAAGCTCTACTGCTACAAGGGCTGCAACTAACAGCTGTTCACATGACTGATTCCTCGTTTTTTCCATCTTTTGGTCAATAAAATGTGAGAAATTGGGGAAAATATATAGAATTATTGCTTTGATATATAAACCAACTTTGTCCTTTTTGCATTCTTTTTTTAAACTTTTCCCTCTGTCCAGCTGTTACAGAGGTTAGAGTGCAGTCCGTCTGCACTCTGTCAGGATTTCCTTGTTTTGCTTTTCGGTTGTGACAAATGTAAAATTGGACACAGCCACAAACACACTTCCACCAATGTCACTCTTAGTGTTTCCTCACCGGCTTCCCTGACAGTTTTTTATCCATTAATAGCTGGTGACATGAAGCAACAAGAGGGGTCCCGTTCTGCATGCATCTCTCCTTTGTCACAATCACACACATCTCTTTCCACACTCTCAGCCATCCCACACAGCTACAAAAACAAAGTCCAGACAAAGGAAAGAGGGTGTGCGTGGATTTGTGTGTAAATCTGTGTTCGAGAAAAGAAAAAAAATGAGACAAGAGGTAACAAAAGAGCACACAGTTATGAAACTCAAACTTATATTGTGTGTCACACAGTCAATTATAAAAAGGTTCTTCAAGTACATATAAGAGTAGAGGAAATTAAAGAGCCAAAGCAAAGGCAAATTTAAGCAAACAGAAAGTCAGAGCTGGGATTCTAAAAACATCTGTAGGAACAGGACTTGGGACAAACACCTGCTGACTGGGGAAAGAACCCAATGAAAGAAAACAAAAGGAAACAGAGGGAGGCATGTTTTTTATGAGTGAACCTGCAGGACTTCCAGCCAGGGCAAAAAGAAAACACGAACAGCTATTTTGACTCAAGTTGACAAATGGCTCTTACTTTCCAATTCCCTGTGATCTTGTTCCTTGCAGTCCTGAGTTCTATTGTTCGGCAGTAACATGGGCCAAAAAAAAAAAAAAAGCTTCAGGACATGTGGGTTCACCAGTAGCAGCAAGGTTGAGGCGAGCCCTGCCAATTTGTTAGCATGCAACTTTAAGTGCATTCAAAGGAGCTCAGTGTGCGAGACCTGGCTTTGCACACTAGCTGTCAGAAGAGAGACTTGTCAAAATCAGTGAAGGGATGGAGTCTTGTTTGATCTCTTTCCCCATCAGCCTTTCTTGTCAAGAGGGACATTTATGAGAGGTGATGTGTGGAAGGGGGAGCTAGAGGAACTTTTTTAGAAATCATATCATGCTTGAAAATCTTGGGGGCCTTCATCACAGCATGTTTTAAAAGCTCCTTTTAAAGTGAGTGTTAACAGCAACCCTCCCCTCTGCTGCTGCCCTGTTGAAGCTGGTTGCCCATTAGTTTCCCCCAGTTTCCAAGGGAGAATTTGGGAGTGGGGAAGATGGTGTGATCAAGTTACACAGACCTAGTGGCTGACAACATTATTTATGACCCATTCCTAATGGATTTAGAGTGACAGCAGTTTCACTTCACTGGAAGGGCCAAAGTCAGAGACAACAGAACACTAATGCCAGTGAGGGTGACAGACAGATTTGTAACTGACCCCTCTTGGGGTAAGGGTGGGTGGCAGATTAGGGGCTCTGAGAATTCAAAAAGAAGAAAAGAAGAAGGTTCAGAGGAAGCAGAGCGTGGTAACTGTTCTTCTCTCAGAGGAGTGAGAGTGATGGAGAGAGATGTGTCTGGGATGAGACAGCGAGCGTTTTTCCAGTCTATTTGCCCTGCGTCTAGACCCAGAGTCAAAGGGGCAGGCCCAATAAAAAGACTGGATATTGCGGCACAGACACTGGGTTAGACAGAGTCCAAAAATACTGATGAAAGACTGTACTGTGGAGTAGCTGAGGACACTGAACTCCAGTGATAGCCATCAAGAAAACTCCCACGTCCTCAATCTATCTTGCAAAGACTTTCTACCAGAACTGTTTCTGAAGACTCCAATTATGCTCCAAATACAGCTGAATAGGCCTGTTAGGACACTTTGCACCAAAGCCATTTGGGTACCTTTTGACAACAGAATAGGAAGCAAGAGTTCTGCAGCAAAAAGGAGACTTCAACTGAGACAACAAGCACCTTTTCCTGCATTGGAGGTGGTATTAATAAAAGCTAGCAATATATGGTAAAGAACCCAGTCTTCCATTAGCTTCCATTAAACAGAGAGAAGTCTTAACCAGCACAAGAAAGATAGCTCCTGAAATCCTTTCCAAGGGATAACCAGAGACATAAATTAAACAATTCTGGGCATTCAGGATCAAAGCATACTGTAAGAGTGTTTGATGTAGGCATGGACTGAAATGTGGATGTTTAAGAGGAAATGCAGTCCGTGTATTCTGATGCTGATTAAAATACACCACGTTCTGGCCTGGAGTTTGATAATCACAGTCCAGAGATCAAAGGGACAACTGAACTGCAGCCTTCTGCACCAATGAAGAGCATGACCATGTCATCCTCTTCCACTGAGAGGTCATGAAGCTGAGGGAGGTTCCAGGGTTCAAGTCCCACTGGGCTATTTAGGAATATATGTATTCATCACATAATAAAAAAGAAGCATCTTGGGTGATTTCCATGTCATGTCCAAAGAGAGATTACATTACATGGTTCTTTCATGGTTCAGAAATCACTCCCTCTTGATTCTGACAAACAGCTTTCAGTGTTTAAACCTAAAAAAAAGCACCAATGTGATAAAGAGGAAACTTACAAACACACACCTGCCAGGTCACCATTTCTCTGGCTCAGAGTCAGCACAGTTGGACACAGTTCCTGTATTCAACATTGATTTGTTTTCCCTTACTTAGCTGAAAAAAAAAATCCCCAAGAGTTGCAGAGCTCTGACCAGACACCTGCAAAAAAATCTTGCTTTATGCTCCCAGGGTGCACTGTAACACACATCAGCACACACTCTCTGCAGAGGACAGGGGTTTGGCCATGTAGTACATTAAATGCTTGCCTTACAAAGAGAGCAAATTATTTAAAAAGAAATTAAAAAAAAAAAAGCTTATGAATATATCAGTGTGTGTGTACTACTTTTGATTGCTTTTAAGAAGGTTTTTCTCTACAGACTGCAAAACTTTCCAACATTTAAAAACAATTTAAAAAGAGTGCAAAATTGACATTGTGCAGCAGCAGTAGTAGCTTGTACACACTAAAACCCAGGAATTCCTCCAAAGCTACTGTAGAGAGGTTTTTCAACATAAATTGGCACTTTGAACCCTTTAACAAACATAAGACCTCGGGGAGAATCAAAATCCATCTCAGAAAAGATGAGCCCTTGAAAAGCGTGTGGATAAGGTCAGCTTTTCCAGCAGAATGTATGAGTGTGCTGTTAGCAAAACCATTATTAGAGTATTCTGCCCAACACGTTTCCACTGAAAAGCATCCTTTTTTGCTCATCAGACAGTATATAAAGCCACACAGAATAAATTAGTGTGTATAAGAATGTGGGCAGTGTGGAGATGGCAGGTATAGAAAGCAAAGGCTTATATACTTTCTCTGTTGTACTTTTGCCTCTTCATAAAACTGATTGATTTGATCTTTGTTAGTTTATGAACGTTCACAGTGGCCTACTGTGAGTAATATTCATACTGGTATCTTGCTTATCTGAAATGCTACAACAGTCTCATCAAATCATTTTTAGCCTGGATGACAGACATCAACTACGTTAACACATGACACTAATGTAGTATGTCAATCTCTCATGGAAAATATAATAAGACATAAAACAAGTTATTGTAGATTTAATCAGATCACTCAAGAGACTGTAGAGAAAATGTTGCTTTCTAGGTTAGATACTTCCTCTGGTATAAACAGCTTTAGATGGTAAAATAATCAAGATTGCAGGTTGTTGTGCAGAGTTATGAGTCATATTTCAAATAGAAGTTTATCAGAGGGAGTTTATACATGGTTCTGAGAGGAAGCTAAAATACTGCCTTTGCTTAAAGATGAGGGATCTTATTTCATTGCTATTAGTATTTTGCTTGTATTGAGTAAAATTTTTGTGGAGATTTTCAGACAAATTTTGGATTCTTTTTGTCAGAATGCGCATCTAACAAATGCACAACATGGATATAGACCTTAACATTCCACCAAAGCAGCATTAGTGCATATGACAGACCAATGGCTGAGGCATATGGATAATCAAAAGTTTGTAGGAGCACATCTTTTAGATTATAGAGCTGCATTAGATGTAACTGACCACAATGTCCGTATTGAAAAGCTTAAATGCTATGGTTTCTCACCTTTACCTTTGACCATAATGAAGAGTTATCTTTCAGGAAGGACACGACGTGTTTTGCAGTGGTGCATTTTCAGCAAAGAAGCAAGAATTGACTGTGCAAAGGCGAGACTAGCGAAGAAGCAGAAAGAACTTTAATATGGTGTTCCACAAAGTCATTGTTTGGGCCCTCTTTTTTTTCCTCAGTTTTTATAAATGATTTACCTTGTTTTGTTAAAAAAAGCTGACCTAGATGCAGATGCCATCCATCCTTTTCTGCTTAACCAATTCAGGGTCACGGGGGGCTGGAGCCAAACCCAGCTGCCATAGTGCAGTACACCCTGGACAGATCACCAGTCTGTCACAGGGCTAACACAGAGACAGACAACCATTCACACCAACAGGCAATTTAGAATCACCAATTAACCTAACCCCACTAACCGCATGTCTTTGTACTGTGGGAGGAAGCCAGAGTACCCAGAGAGAACCCCACACAGAAACCAGATGGCAATTTGAACCCAGGACCTTCTTGCTGTGAGGCAATAGTGCTAACCACCATGCCACCATGCTGCCCTAGTTTCATACGCAGATGATTCAACATTATTTAGTGCTTCTTCAGGGAACCTATATGGTTTCAAAAATGGCTAGTGGTGTAGCTGTTGCTAGGAAGTGTGTGCATATATAACAAAATCTGTTATGTATAAAATTGTGTGATTTCTTGTTGTATGCCATCTGGAGTACTGCCCTGTTATTTGATCCAAACTTCAGGTCACACAAAATAGAACTGCTAGATGAGTTTTGAGTTGTTCTTTCTCGACTAATATAGATGAAATGTACAGGTAACTGTCATGGTTAATAGTGGGTGCTAAAATAAAATAATTTGTTATTCATGTAAAGTTACATACATCATATTCCTTTTTTGAATCACTGGCTTATATGGGAACAAATCATGACTATGAAACTCGTCAGGATAGTCAGATTTTGTTAGATATTCCATGTACTAAATACAGTTACTTGAAGAAAACAGTTCTTTAACGCTCTTCTTATGCATGGATTTACATGCCTTTGATTATTAGCTAGATAAAAAATTATTCTTATTCAAGAAGCAGACACAACAAAAGTTGATGGATTTGATAAAAGGCACAACTTTTTTTTTTGGTTGATTATAAATAGACTGTAAGAAAACACGCTGTTAATGGAGCTGACTTAGGAACAATTAGGGAAAAATTGTGTTTTTTGGATTAATAAAAAGCAGGGTATATACAGTAGGTGTGAAACTATTTTTGCTCTTTTTCACTACCAATATTAAAAATGCATGAACCCGAATTTCTCAGCAGCCCACACAAGTGAAGTAATATGAAAAAATCAAATGTGGAAGAATGGAGGGCAGCAGAAGGCAAGTGGCAGAAGGAGAAATAACATGAGGAAGCAGCTAATCCTTTATCAAAGCTCTCATCTTCTGGCCAGTGGAGGGGAGAAATGGTGATAGCGAGTGCTGAGTATGTAGACAAGTGCTGCTACTTGCTATGAATAACAAGCAGGTGATCCACATCTGCAACCCACAGGAGGAAAAATAATACCAAGGTAACAAGTAAGTGTCTGGTCTTAAATAATAACCTGTCTCTTTAAGTAGCCTGCAGTTTAGTAGATAAAGTGTGTTACTCAGAAATGCTATAGGAGTAACATAAAAAAAAAAAAGAAGAAAAAAAAGTGAGTTCTTATTCAATAAAGTGAGAAATATCCAGCTGGTGCATCTGATATGATTTTGTCTTCACTGAGGAAAAGTTGCTTGTTAGTTTTTTAATACTGCAGAAGGCTTGAAATGAAAAGGAGCACTACAAATACAAGAGTGAATTAGTTTATCAAGTGAACCTGCCAAGTAAGTACATAATCTCTCTCTGATAACGGCATGTCCTGGATGGCTGCTTTGATTTGAGAACTGACCTTTTCACTGCAGTCACTGCAGAATAGCAAATCATCACGTTCTGCTGTCAGCTAAAAAAAGTGGCACTTTTTTTCAATCACAGGCCTGAGTGATGGGTAGAGACCCAAATGTATAGCAGTAGACTGGTTTAGCCTTTCAACACTTCTCATAGGTTAATTTTCAAGTGGGATGTGATGTGAATGACTGCCATTGACCTTTGACTTTCAGACTGGGTAAAAGTGGGAGTTTTTTCACTCAAAAGGTATTGGAGACCCTTTATATTACAGATTTTTTTACAGATCAGGATTTTAATGTCATTTTATATGTAATAGTTTACATAGTTTTATGAAAACTAAACTGGAAAGCGCAAGGGGTCCTAAAAGAGCCAGGTTCATCATTTATCAGCAGACCTTTCGTTAACAGACAGTAGGATTATAGAAAGGACAGAGATTCAATGAATCTTACAAACTTGGATATAGATGTTTTTTTTTAAAAGCCTGTGTGAAACCCTTTCACACAAAAAGTTTTTCTGGGCCCAGTAGTGAGTTAACACAACTGTAGTTGGTCTTGATGTAACACTGTAAGTAGTGGATACAGAATAGTGCCAAAGGAAAGAGTAAGCCATCGTCAGGTAGTGTGACTGACATGTGATTTATGAACTATGCGGTGCAGACCATGGCAAAGTGCACTGAAAAAAAAGCATATTAAAAACACTAGCAAAAGGATTGTTGTGTCTCACACTGGGGACTGAGTGGACATGGACATACAGAATGATCCTACAATATACTGCAGCTTTAAATCCATGCTGTTGCAAAATGCTGCAAGAGGAAGCTTTGATCTTGCACCATTACAAGAGCAACTACATCTTCCCTCCTCTATGCTCCCAACATCCACTGCTGCCTGTTAATATTCTCAGCCACTTCTCCCTTATCTCACCCCTCTCCCACTCATTCTTCTGCCTCTATCTGTCCTCCTATTTCTCCACCATTTTCACCTTAATCTTCATATTTTCTCACCCATTCATCTTTCCTTACTATTACATCTTCTCTTTATCACCTCCTTTTACTCCTCCTCCTCATCTTTCCTTAGACAAGTGATCACAAAGCCATGCGTGCACCCTGGGATACAGAAGGAGGGAGGAAGAGAAGTCTAGTCTCGCCTGTGAGACAGAGAGAGATGATGAGAGAATCAGGTGCTATGTCTGGATGACCTAATGAATAAGTAAAGCTGTGGCCTTAAAAAGTAAAAAAAAAAAAAAAAAAAAAAGAAAAAAAAATAAAAAAAAAAAAAAGAAAGAAAGAAAGAAAAGTTCAAGCTAATGTGAATGAAAAAACAAACTAATATCTGGGTTTGGCTTTAATAGCTTAAAGAATAAGAGCACTTGAAGCAACAGTGGAGATCCCAGGGTGTGTTTCTGATTTACCTCCTCAATATAATGTGGCTGCCCCAGAGACCAGCAAAGCAACGTTTCTAGGAAGAGATAGAAATTTATTGCATTCACGGATGGACTGTCAACTGAAACCCTGAGCTCCCCCCGGTGCAGCTGTAGATTTGGCAAAAAAACCCAAAAAAACATATATATATATATAATATTATGCCATTTCTTGAGCACTATAATCCAAAGTGCTTTTCAGTATAAAGGGTGGGTGGGGATCCTATGGGAATCAAACCCCTGACCCTGTAAACCAGCAAGAAGTTTGGATTTCTCAAAATGAAAACCACCTTTCTCCCTAGAAATATATCACTGTATTACAACTTGTTACTAAACTAACAAGATATATCTTAAAGAATGATCTTTAGTGCAGGGACAGAGAAAGGCCAGCTGTTTCCTCATTTCTCTTTGGGCTAAGCTAAAGTAATTTAATTGGTAGTTGATTCATTATATGTAGATATAACTGTGGTTTCCTTGAAAGAGCAAGTGTACTGATGCTTTTCTTGCTTGATCTACAAAGAAACATGCTCTTTCCATATGCTGCTTTCATTCATGTACCTCTCTCTTTTAGTTATGAACTTACATTTATGTGTTTTGACACCTCCAAGCTGCACTGGACACTTTGTGCCTGTTCTGCAAGTGATCAGGTCACAGGTTTCACTCCTGCTACTGGACTAGTGTGTCCTTGTGTCTCCTCAGCTATCTCACTACCTGCTGCTGCAGTGGAAAGCAACACAATGTGTCATTGGTTTCACAAATATGTGTGGAAATGAGATTGTGTGTGAAACCAATGACAGCATCTGGTTCTACAGCCAAGGTGTGTGTGCTGGTCACTTTAAAAAAAAAAAAAAAAACCCATGCAAACGCTTTTTAGAAAATCAAACCAATGATTTAGGCACCTTTATAGTAGAAGACGTGCATTTTTCAAAGCTTTATTCTGCACTAGTGCAGACTTTGACTTCGTATGAACAAAGCGCACAGTCTTTTTAAAGGTACCTTACTGCCCTTGCCCTTCGATTCCTCTCTGTAGCTTTTCCATGCTATCCATCATCCGCTGAGGTCACCACAACCTTTAAACTGAAATATGTTTGGCATTGTTAAAAGTAATCATTAGGGCAAAAAATTCAACTGGCTTCGGTGGAGATATAAAGGAGGGGAAAAAAATCTTCGTTTTTTGAAGAAAGTGGGCAACCCCCTAATTATCACTAAAACCCAGAAAGTTCCACATGGCTTTGAGGCCACGTGACGATGAGATGGCTCTCTCCTCACAATGAGACCAAATCATCAAAAAAACAGTGAGTCATTTTCGCCGATAAAAACTGCTATCCCAGGGAAGGCTTTGTAAATGATACGATCCTTTCAAATAGAGGGTTTTGAATGTGCAGGTCCCTGAAACCCTAGACCCCAGGCCACTTGGTTTTTGTGGTGCGTGTCAGTAATTCCCCTGCCCAACAGGGAGAAAGTGATATTTTGCAGCCGCAGGGGAATTGCCCCATCACCGCAAACCTCATCTTACTACCCTAATATACAGAGGATTTTCCAAGAAGGGGGTGCGGGGTGGGGGTGGGGTGGGACAACGATGAAGTTATATTGAATGCAGAAAATCTTCTTCTTTTTTTAATTTCCAAAAGACAGCTCACAGATCAGTTTATAAAGACAGAGGAGGAGCACAGCAAGCTGGTGCACGTGCACACATGTAGCCATGCACTTTAGAACGTGAAGCTCTAATTCTGATCTACAGCCACGTTGTTCTTTTCCAGTAGGGTCAGTGGCCCTAAAGAGGAATTGGATCCTCGCTGAAGGCAACATCTGGTAGGATTGGTTTTAACCTTGGATGCTCTTTGCTCCCTGTCTACCCATATTGTGAAACAATACATCTGGAATCATGGCTTCCAGAGATGATATTATCACATCCACTGCTTCTTCTCTTTCAACTGCCATCCTATTAGTACTGATACCACTACTGTTTGCACCCTTATTCCCAGCTCATTTTTTCTACAGAAATATTATGGTTCCAGTACAACTAATTACTACTAATAAAACTGCTATACTTTCTCTCTCTCACACACACACACACCCGCACACACAAACAATGAAGACTATAGTTACCAGTAGGTTTTCTCAGCTGTGAATTACTTACCCTAACAATTTATGTAGATATTGGACCAACCCGTTACGTAATTCTTTATCATCAGCCCTTTATCAAACTATTGTGTTTGTGTGTTAGTTTTGTGAGACAACTATGGGGTAGCAGTGGTCTAAATGTTTTTTTGTACTAGGGGAATTAAGCGGGAAGTTAATGACAATTATACAGCTGCCATTCTAAGTAGCTTTAAACAATGTACTCTACAGTGTGTGACAGCTGTAAGCATCACATCTGTAAATCAGTCAGTGTCAAGCGGATAAATAAATGACAATGTTACCATGTTATTTTAAAACTGTCAAACAGCTCATACATCACATTTACCCGGGAATTCCTCACAAATAGTTAATATGAAAGAGTCGGTGCCATGTGCGTCAGTGTAGATTTGTGTCATCAGCCTGTGGGGAATCAGGTATGTTACATCCATGTGAGAAAACCATTCAGCCCGTCTTAGGATTCTGGAATAAGATTGTATCGCCACTCACACTGCGCCACATATCCCAGCATGCCTTCAGACATTCACTCTGTCAGGAATGTGTGTCACCTCCAGCTTCAACAATATCTAACTAGAGGTGAATGTAGTTCCCAGAGCCTGATGACCTTAGATTGTACAGGTAAAAACTGACTGACCTTCAGTAAACAAAGACAGTTATTTTGTGAACACAAGGCCTGCCAGTAACCTTCCTTTAAAAGACCCTGTCTCACTGCAAAGAAATGCATGAGACAGCTCCCAAATTGCATCTTTAACTAAGTATCAAGCAAAAAAGACAATTATTATGCCAAAGGACCCTGAATCCCCATATTTGTGAGTAATCAATTACTTCAATTAATATACAACAAATGAGTTTTACCAGCTAAAGAGAATGCTACATAAAAAGTGTCATTTATATATAAATTGAACAATGTACCTAATCAGCCACCTAAAAAGAAGATTAAACCACATAAACTGATTTTTCTCCCTATATGTGGGATGTCTGTTGTACCAGAATGGGTCCACTCTTGTCCTAGTAAATAAGTCATAAGTACATCTCTACAAGGAAATCTGCTGTTACTTTAATGTAACAGGAGATTTGATGAATCAAGCTCCCTGCTCCTCAATCCAATGCAGTCAAGCTGTCAGTCAGAGGTTTGTCTAAAAATCAACGGGCCCTGTTAGCAGGACCTCCTCAGAGGTTGGCCTTTACCCCAAATTATTTGTCAAACAAGTAGTAATCCAAATCTAGGACTGGAAATGTGCCTCAGCCTGATTTGGAGGACAGCCGGTATGTTGGAAGGTTGTGCAACAGTGGAGCGCATCAAAAGCCGATATCGTCATGGTCCTAGGTCTTTTGACCCTGTAGTTTTGAGTCTTTGTTGTGGAGTCATGATTCATTTTGGATTTAAGAGATGATTTAGGTTCATATTCTGTATTGTTTTGTCATTTCTAGTTCTTTGTTCCTTGTTTATGAGTTGCCTTTTGTTTCATCCCTTAGTCGTGTCTCTATGTTTCTTTACCTTTTTGTCTGTGTCAAGTTCATTCGTCTTAGTCCCTGTCACGGTGTTAGTCACTTCCTGGTTTATTTTGTCAGTCCCTTGTCTTGAGTGCGTTGTGTTCTGTTCTGCTTTCCCTTGTCTCGTTAGTTAGATTGTGTTCAGCTGTGTTCCCCAGGTGTCTCCTCTCTGCCCTTACCTCTGTTTTCCTTAGTTTGGTGTTGCATCCTCCCTCATCCCTCATGGTGTGTGAGTTTTTGTCTGTCTGCTCGCCAATTAGTTTGTTTCTGTTTTGCATTGTTGTTACTTCATTTGCTCCACCTTTTGCCAGCAATAAAGCTGAGATTTTGAGTTTACATCTGTCTGACGAGTCCTGCATATTGGGTCCAATCTCCGCCCGCCACACGCCGCTTCACATGACAAATATACATTTACTTCTAAAAACCCTAAAGACTAAAGTGAAAAGAGAGCTACTGACTGAAACAGGGGCACAGTGGTGTTTTAGAGGCTACCATGACAAGTGACTTACAGTCAGTATCCTTGTGCTAATATTAGTCATAAGATCGGACACATAATGCACAATGATTGTGAAACAGTGAAGTGGTTATTTATTGGTTGACTTCAAGTTCATGCTGTTCATTTGTTTTGCTCTCTTGTTGTGTTTTTGTCATATGTGAGCGGCAATTTACTTCCAGAAGCACAAAACCACCATAATGTATCTGCAGAGAGAACAAGAGACTGTTGATCGATACCACTGGCTCAATGATTTAGAAAAATGATGAAAAGCTGCAGCAGTTGCTCCCTGCCTGTAAGCAACTTTAACATAGGCAGATCCCAATCTTGGGTGTTATGTATTACTGACCAAATGAGGTTTTCAAAGTGAGTTTGTCTTGTTTGCATTGGTACAAAAATGTCATGGGAGATCACTTTCTGGCAGAACAAGGCATCTCTATTTTGATATATCCCTTTTATGGGGAAAAAAAGCACATTACCTGTAAACCCTTTGATTTGTACCATCCATCCGCAACAATCTTCTGAACAGAATCAGAATCAGAAAACTTTATTAATCCCAGAGGAAATTATGAATGATCCACTGGACATTTACAATGTGCTATGGTCCTCCCAAACTTTTAGGGGGTTTTCAATTCTGTACTAGAAAGCTTTCTAGCTCTAAAAACACTCTTCTTTTTCAGCTTTTGCCAGAGGATCACACCACCAGTTGGCCTGTTGGAGTATAGTGACAGGAGGACAGTGCTTCCTCAGAAAGCCAAACATGTCTGTGTATGAGAGTCTGCAAACAAGCCTGCGTGACTGTCTGTAAACTCAATTAGCATGGCATGAAAGACGAATGGCGTGTCTGTGTAATTGTCAAAAGGAATTATGTGCTGAGAACAAGCTGGAGAAATTTCATCTTTGCAGAAGCAACGCTGTCGAACAAATTATGGTTCAACAATAGTCATCCCCTTTTTCTCCCTTCTATGCATATTGAACAAAGCAGAGACAAGGATAAGCATGTTTGTTACACATCATTAACCACTATATCATGTCACATTGCCACTAATACTCTGAGACTAATCTCCTTTCCTCCAATGTCACTGATAAGCTCCCTCTATCTCTTGACTCCTAAGTAAAATCAAATGTACTGTGTGCCTTCAATCCCCTCTCATTAGGATATCAAAGTCTTAACAAAGGACACTTATCTCTTCCTAACCAGACCCAGCTAATTGAATCCAGAACTAGATAGAAATCTAGTAAGTGTGTCAGTGGATTAGTTGAGCCTGTCACCACGGTAACCCATGAGAAAAAGAAGGACTGAAGTTGGTTGCTGGGGTTTGTTGCTTGCAAATGACACTGCAGAGCATTCTCACTCAATATCCGCCTGATAACGTGTCCTTCCTGAGGCGAGCGACTCTGCGCTGCGATCCTTCATCTCTCTCAATCTGTGTCAAGCAGGAAATGAGAGCAGATGTAAAACATGACTGTTCAATGACTTGAGACCTCCTTGTTTCCAGGCCATTGTCAGCTGGCATATCTGATTAAAGCAAAAACTTTTAATTGGAAAAAAGGGGGCTATCCATGGGTTCCTCATATCCTCCCTATTCTGTTTCCTCCATTAATACTGCAAACCAACCTCTCCCTCCTTTTTGTTTCTTCTTTCTATTTATTCACTATCCAATGTGGATCAGATGATGTGAAAGCAAAGCATCCGCCTCTCAGCAGCAATTTCTGGAAGCCTGAGCTTGGTGAAGACCTTGAAATGTGGGGAGAGCAACTTTGACACAAAGTCATGTGGTCTGCTGAGATCAGGACCTTGAAAAAATTGGCGTGTTGTGGCGAGATGCAACATGACCGCTCTCAAAAGCTTCTTGGCCCAGGAAGAACAGCGGTTTTGTCTGCGGTGTTAGCCTTAACTAACCTCAACACCAACGTATAGTCAGTAAGAGACTGTCAACAAACTGTGCCATGAAGAGAAGTGCTGTATCCATATCCTTATTCTTATCTGGTGATTGTCTGTGAAGGTTTTTGTTTTTTTCCCCCATTTCTGTTGGTGGTCCTTATTCATTCTGTAACTACACTAAAACAACTTGTCTGTATTTCAAAGACATCAAAAGCACATTGGAAATGTAAAGAACATCATGTCAGGTTCTCGTCAGAAATTTAGATTTAGATGGTATAAGAAACAATGAAGACATGGCACAGTGAAGCATGTAGCAAAGAATATGCACATATGACTCTTTCAGAGAAATTTGGGAATATATTGTGTTTTCAACACATGTTTCAAATAATTTCTCTTAACTTCACTATTCATTGCAGTTTGATTCTGGAGTCTGGACTGTTCATGCAAAACCACAAATCACAAAAGCAACAGAGTTGATCAGTAATGCTCTGATCTTTGCCAGTCTCTCTTTTCCCAACATTTCCTTTCTCATGAACTCTAACAGGATCAACTGTTGCTTTTCCCTGGAGCATCTTCCGCTTCTTCCTGTTCCTATTTTGTCTTGAGAAAAACAGGGTTTCGCATGCTTTTAGAAGGGTTGCAACACAAGGACACATGCTGGACAAGGCAATCCCTCCTGGATTTCATCTGTGCTAGCAAGCACTCGAAAGTGAAAGTGTATCTTGGGAATGTTCTTGCCAGCTGGATCTAGAGGTCTAGAGAGGGTGTGCAAGATAAGGGAGATTTGTAGGAAACGTGTTCAAACCTTTTTTTTCTCTTTTCAAACATACTACAAAGAACTGAATAAAAAAAACCTGGTTTGCATATGCAGCCATAACAAGCGTGGACTACGTGCATTCAGTGATACCTCTTAAATACTATCTACCATCAGCTGACATGCTGAGCCACCAGGTGCAAGAACAAGTAGACAACAATTTTCTCAGCACTGAACTGAATATAAGCAAAATACAGGGTGGGCCATTTATATGGATACACCGTAATAACATGGGAATGGTTGGTGATATTAAAGTCCTGTTTGTGGCACATTAGTATATGTGAGGGGGCAAACTCCCCAAGATGGGTGGTGACCATGGTGGCCATTTAGAAGTCGGCCATCTTGGATACAACTTTTGTTTTTTCAATAGGAAGAGGGCCATGTGACACATCAAACTTATTGGTAATGTCACAAGAAAAACAATGGTGTGCTTGGTTTCAACGTAACTTTATTCATTCATGAGTTATTTACAAGTTGCTCTTTGTTCACAGCCATTGACA